>APFE031490362.1:0-18403 GCA_000404065.3 Pinus taeda
TTTTATTATAACAAATATTTCTTTTTGTTATTTCTAGAACATTTTATTTTTATTTTAAAGAGACATGTGTCAATTCTAGGTTGAGCATGAAAGAAATTACACATCTCCTTTACTATTTCACTTACATAGATGTCAAATTTAATTTCCATTAAATTAAAATTTCAATAAAAAGTAATAAATTTCTTCATCCATCATCATAAACAATCTTATTGAAAAAATCCTTCAAACATAGATAAGAGAATCCACCCATCCACATAAGAAAACAAAAACAAATGTGAAAATAGACTTGATACTCAAGTGGAGCTCCTGTGTGACTTCTCCATTTTTCAACGAACCAAACCTTCGCTCCTACTATTTTCTTCCCATAAAAAAATTGTTTGCTTCTTCTGGGGTGAGTTTCGCTCCTACTATTTTCTTCCCATAAAAAAATTCTACTATTTTCTTCCCATAAAAAAATAGTTTGCTTCTTCTGGGGTGAGTTGTGAGGCTGAGTTGTGAGGCTTAATGGCTTGCTTCTTCCGGGGTCAGTTGGGAGGCTTAATGATGGGATTTTCTTCCTAGTTGAATTGTGAGGCTTAATGGTGGGATTTTTATTATTATTATATATAATAGATGATGGTTTGAAACCTAGGAATGGACTTGTTCAAGCGAGTTTCAGAATTCAAGCGACAATTATATTACTAAGACCCATTCATTCATCAACTAAGACCCAATCATGTATTTTCATGTATTTTATTATGTTGATTTGATCCTTTCAATCTAGGATCTACACTTTCTCCATGGACCTTGTATGTTAACTGATCTTTTCGAAAAGTAAGTAGGAGAGCGCCAAAATAACAAATCAATAATGATTCCTATGATGACAAGTTGATATATATTAGAATAGAATCATTTTAATTATAGATCTAGTAATTGTAGAGAGATTTTGTAAGTATGGATGTGTCTTATATGTAATTTTTCATTGTTTAACTTGTATTTTTAATGAATATATGGATTCAATGCCCAGGAAAATCCTCCTAGGCACATGGATTGTGTACAATGCATAGTTTAAATTAACAATTCCAACTAACCTTTGTGGGATTTCAAAAGGCATAAATGTAGAATAGTGAGATGTGCATAGTACTTATTCATGCACGCGCTAAAGAACTTTAATGGAGAAGTTAAAGACGCAGGCAAAAAAGATTTTATGTTATTATTTATATGCTATACCATTTTTATAAATGTGTGAAGATTAAACATCATTTTCTATATATGTTCCGCAATTGGACAGAAACATCGTTTTCCATATCTGTTCTTGTTAACAGTGGCATATATTTTATGGGGAACATATAATAGGTCAACATCATTTTCTATACCTGTTCTCGTTAATAGTATGTTAAAATTATTGCCGACTCGAGTTTCTCAACCCTGGTAGGGACTACCGCTACGGCAGTGGCTCCCTTGTTAAAACTTAGATTTGGAACTTGAAGCGATGACATATGGCCACATGATTTTGATGGTTTGAAAGTGATTCATGAACATTGTCATCATCAGTTGTTTTACCATATTATTGATTTAATACGGAGCAATTTTAGTATTTTTACTATGTTAATGATTTGACACACACCTTTTACATTATATCATTTACAATTTTCCAACCATATAAAATATAAAATTTCTAATTGTTCGCTTTTTAACATGCTTAAGATTTATAAAAGGTATTCAACATATGTATTAGTTGAGTATGTTGTTGTATTTAAATTTTTATAGGAAGCAGAACTAAGTGATTTGTAAAGTACTAAAGATTCTGTGAGAGTGTAAAGTTTATTGGTTATCTTTTAATCATATTTATTTAAGTGAATATAAAATCTGAATACATTGTCTAAGTATGCCATAAGCACATAGGCATAGCTTTCTATTGTATTTACAAATTAAGCATTACATTTCATGATAGTACAAGACAATGCATATGCCTTATGCAAAACTAAGATCAACATAACAACATAGAGGATTAAATAGGGTGATGCAGTCATTAATCTAGAACCACCCTTTTTATATAACAACCATCACATATATAGGAATAGGAATTGAGGTGGTTATAAAAAAATCCTAAATATTTTAGAGATTCTATCCACTATAACTCAGTCATACATAGTCATACATAGGGCTTGTGCCTTTAGGAATATATGTAAAGTGTTGGAGACATAAAGCATGGAACGTTTAAGAGGTGAGGCCATAGATTCCACCCACTCAAACTTATGAGGTTCTACATACTCAAGCTTTTGCAGTTGCATGTATTTTAATGAACTTTGATATGTGTCGTTATAATTTAGTTAAAATTGGGCCACAACATTTCCTTAATAACACCTTCCCACTCATCCTCGAATTGGGATTGGTATCTCATTCCTCCAATATGGGCTTTAGTCCATGGATCTCTTTGGTGATTGTGTCTATAAATATCTTAACTTCCTCAAAAAGAGGAAATATGATCCAAGTAGATATCAATGTCCACCCAACTCTTCCAATATCTCAACAAATCTTCGTGGTAGTTTTTATATGGTTTTTTCAGGTCTAAAACTTCTGGGGCCATTATGAGGCCCTAAATGATGTTTTTTACTGATTCAGGGGCCAGGGGTATCCATAGCATGTCCTAACACTGGCTAAAAGTTGCAATTCTAAGATAGTTCTTTATAGCGTGTTACTCTACACTCCACATAGATATTGTATGCAAAATTTGTGCCCTTGGGAAGTTGATGGCCAACTAACCACCTCAAGGCCCACAAATTTTTTGGTGCTTCATCTTCTAGGGTTAGGGTTTTGGACCTATAAGGTTCTTTCTTTATCTTAAAATTACATTATCTCATCCTATCGTAATAGATTTTGCAAATGCATGTAGTTCCCATCTCTCTCCCTTTAGAGATAACTACCACCATTCTAGCTAGTTTGTATTCTACAATATTTTCTTATTTATTATCAATATAAATTGATATTTCACTATATTATTGTGTCTTCTGCTATATTTATTTGTGTTTTTTCCATTTGTTTTCCTACCTTTCATTTCATTCCTTACACAACTCAAATCAATGGTATCATATCAATTTTTTCCTTGTTGTTTCTAAGTGCATGCCCTTGATAAGGTTAGGGTATGGAGAGTTGGATCTTGAGCTAGTTTCACTTAAGAACGATCTCTCTTGCAAAGCCAAGTAGCCTTCCATGGTAGAAGAAAAGAGAGACAATGGAAAGGAGATCCTATCAAGTTATTTTTTGAGAAAGCACTCACATAACAAAAGAATGAGATGATGGAAAAAATTTCCTAAGTCCTTCGACAATTGCCAACAATAGCCAAGGCACCTTCAACAAGCAAAAATTTTGGAGGTGCAACACCATTTAAGGTAAAAGTTAATTTTGATATCCCCATTTGGAAGGCCAAATAAAATAAAATGCTTTGGAGAAATAAGTTAAATCTGTTAGAGGAATAGTACTATGTCCAAAAAAATTCAACCATGAGAAGATCACCTTTGTATTCTAGGAGGCGCTTCCCCATGTCAAATATTTTTGGGGAGGTTACTAGGAGAGACACAATGAAGATGATTCTACAATATTCAATGTAGGACCCACTTGGGCTGCATTTTTTTATGCCCTCAAGGTGAAATTATACCTTGTAAGAAACTATGATAACCAGTACATGAGATGGACAGCTTTATGATAGGAGAGAGACCAGAACGTTGAATTATGTCAATATTTTCCATACATTGCACTCAAAGTTGTGTATTATAGACTCCAAGGGGCACCTAGTTTTGAAGTATCATTTTTCCCTACATAGGTACATCCAAACAAAGATGGATTTCCTAGACGTCTCCTCACCATGTGTCGCTTATCAATATGTTGTCAAAATCGAGTAGAAACTGAATAAGTTGAATAAGCAGGAGTTAGATCTACAAATCCACTACAACATAAGTTGTAAAAGGTTTCCTGAATTGAAAAATAAGGGATACAACACAAAGGGACAAACGCAAGAGAAACATCCCAAGTCGTAGACAAAAAGGGTAATGGGAAGTCTAAGAAGAACTCTAGAAAGTGGTGTGATTTTCACAGAAGCCCCTAAAACAACACTAATGAATGTTGCTTTAAACAATCATTATTGATTGAGCTTAAAGAAAAAGAAGTGGACATTATCTCAAATTTTGATTCATAATATATTAAAGGAAAGATCGTTGATATAGAACCTAGTGTTACCATCACAACCATAAATATCCAACTAGAAGAGTTGGAGGAGCCTAAGGAGGGGAGTGCCTCTTCCATTCACAAATTTGGGTGAAGGGGGACCGCATTACATTTCATTGTTGATAGTGACATCCAAAAGAACCTTATCTCAACTAAGGTAATTAAGAGATTGAGGCTTCTAATAGTGCCACAACCCCATCCATAAAGTTGTTTGATCCATGGAAAAGACATCTATGTCAGCCAACAATGTTGTTTAACTTATGGCATCAAGCTTTTCAAATATGAGGTATTGTGTGATGTTGCCCCACTTGAAGGTTTTGATGTTATTTTAGGGAAACCTTATATGTGAAACATCATGATTTTTATGAGTCGTGTCAATGTAGTATCATTATTACTCTAATGGGTTAGCTATAAAGGGTACCAGAGATAATATTGACTACCTCAATTTCATTGATCTCAATAAAAAAATTCCTATTAGGTAACATCTCATATGGAAAAGCCTTTCCTCTTCATGGTCTGGACAAAAGGAAAAAGGAAGTCCATTGTGACCACCACAACCTTAGCAATGGAGCTCTCTACATAACAAAAGTAAGTGGACAATATTTAAGATGCATACAAAGATATATTTTCTTCCCTTATGGGGGTTCCTCTGCACTACTGGGTCAAACACTCAATTGAGGTTATACCTGGTGGTCTAATATATAGACACTCTCTCTTAGAGTGAGGAAATAAAATGTTAGATTCATGAGCTCATCCAAAAGCACCACATTCAATGAAACTCCTCACCTTGTGAAATCCCAATTGTCTCATTACATAAGAAGGATGGGACATGGAGATTTTGTATTAATTATAAAGCCTTGAATAAAATCACTATAAAAAATAGATATTTGAATGCCTAGATTGATGATCTTGTTAATCAGCTTAAAGATTCCAAGTTATTTTGTAATATTGATCTAATGTCACACTATTTCCAAGTTCCAATTGAGAAAACCAATGTATGGAAGTTCATCTTCAAATATAAAGAAGGCCTTCTCTAGTGGTTGGCCATGCCCTTTGGATTGACTAATGTTCTAGAAATATTCATGAGGATGATGGATGATATCCTGTGACCATTTTTAAAAATATTTTGTGGTTGTATCTTGGATGACATCCTCATCCTTAGTAGAACCTATGAGAAACCTTCACAACATATTCAACAAGTCCTAAGAACCTTGTAACAACACATATTGTATGCCAATTTGGATAAATTATCATTTGGAATGCATCAAATTGAGTATTTGGGATACATTGTGGATGAACATGGGGCACATGTGGACCCAACCAAGATCCAAGTCATCGAAGATTATCTGGCCCTGACAACCCTAACAAAGATTCGTAGCTTCTTAGGCCTTGCTAACTTCTACCAAAGATTCATGTTGGGGGTTCTCTCATACCACTTGGCCCTTAATTCAAGTGACCATGGGTGGAAGTAAAGCAAAGTTTTCCTAGTCCAAATCACAACTTGAAGCATTCAAGGATCAAAAACATTTCCTTTTCTTTTGACCACTCCTCACCATGCCAGACCTACAACAACCATTTTAGATTAAGACAAATGCCTCTGACTATGTTATTGGAACAATCCTCACTCAACAAGGACATCTATTTTCCTATCACAGTGAAACGCTATCTGATATTGTCTAGAGACACCCCACCTATGAAAAATATATGTACTCCATCTTTCAAGCATGTCAAAAATGGAAGCATTATATTCTAGGGAAGAACAAGCTCATCCACAGCAATCACGGACCTTTGAAATTCATGCATACACAAGGAAATCTATAAAATTTCCACCATAAAAGATGCTCTACACACTTGCAAAAACTCCACTTAAACATCAATTACAAGAAGGTAAACACCATATTGTTGTGGCACTAACTAAAATTTTTAATTCTTGTGGGCATTAGACCACAGGGTGGCCACAACTATATAATAGTGACTCTTACTTTGTTATTACATAATAGATTTTTATCGTAGGTAAACAAGTTCCAAACTTCCACCTCCAGGATGACTTTTGTGCTACCAAAGCCACCTTGTGTTCCATCAAGTGAGTGTTCCAAGCTAGTTTGGGAGACACATTATAGTCAAGTGACAAGGCACTTCAATGTGGAGAAAATAGTAGCAATAATTTAGAAGTGTTTCTACTGGACAAAAATTCGACAATATGTCCATCGAGATATTAGAGCATGTAATAATTATGACATTGCTAAACCATACATTAATAAGTAAGGGTGGTACACTCATTTACCTACCCTAGACAAGACCTATGAATAAATATCAGTGGATTACATGTCAGTTTTACCTCTATCAAACATAGTGATGATTTGTGTTTGTGGTTGTCAATTGATTCTCTAAGATGGATATATTTTCACTGTACAAGAAGAGTACCACATCTGAAGCCACTACCAAACTCTTATTTGAGCTAGTGTTGGTGCATTGTGGGCCACCTTGGACCACTATTTCAGATAAGGATAACAAGTTCCTCAATATATTTTAGTCAATTCTATTGTTTGTAATGGGTACAAAGTTGACCAAATCAACTGCCTTTCATCCCTAAATAGATGGAAAAATAAAAGTGGTCAATAGGATGGTCATGCATATATTGAACATGTACAAATCCAAGCATCCACGTACATGGGATGAAATCCTTCCATATGTTCAACATAGCTATAAAAGATCCATCCACATCTTTATTGTCCACAATAATTTTTAGGTGTTTTGGTGTTCCTTCCATTAGTTGAGATTAATGCAGTGCTTTCCATTGCATCTTCACCAAAAAATTCCTCCAATTCAAGATAAGGAAGATAGAGCAACAAAATTTGTGGAATGGATCCAACACCTCCAATAACAATTTCATGATATCCTATAGAAAGCCAATGCCAGGTACAAACACAAAGATGACTAACATCAAGTTCCACAAAAGTTTTAAGTTGGTAATAAGGTATGGTTGAATTTATGGAAAGAGCATATCACAATACCCATTAGGTAGTTCATACCGGTTCAATATGGGACTTACAAAATAAAAAAAAATTGTTGTGGGTGAAAATAATTTTGAATTAATATCCCCTTGCATTTAAGTGGAGTTGCTTTAACCATATTCCTACTTTGTGGACACCTTATAAAAAATAAAATTCCCCCCCCCACACCCCCCCCCCCATAGAAACTCAAACCTGATTGCATTGAATATGATATAATGGATTATATCATGGAAAACAAGACGAACGATACCTACCAGTGATATACAACTCTATTGGGTTTTCAAGATATATTCTTCACCAAGGAAAGTGTCTCACCAAGAGCCAAATTAAGTATGACTTTTCCCATTCAATGAGGGGACTTTACATAATGGAAATAATTGCTTCCTAAGGAGGGAGGAATTATCCATGTGGATATTGGTGGCCACTCATCTCTTCCATTATCTTAAAAATTCTTTATCCTCTTGGTAGCTTTTTTAATGCTAATTCAAGGGATAGGGGTTTCCATCACATATGCTAGCCCTAGAAAAACGGTTTATCCCTCAAATAGCTCTTTCCAATGGGATATTATGTGTCCCAAATGGATATTTTATGAAAACATTTCCCCACATGAAGTGGATGGACCACCTAACCATGTCAGGGACCACAAACGTTTTGGAAATTCATCTTCTAAAGTTAAGGCTTTGGACCTCTAGTGTTCTTTATTTATGTTAAAATTCCATTCTTTTAGAATATTGTAATAACATTTATGAATTTGTGTAATGGTCATCTCTCTCCCTTTAGAGATAGCTACTACCATTATGGCTAGTTTGTATTCTACAATATTCTATTTTTTATTTATGAATAAAAGTTGGGCTTTCACTATATTATTTTAGTTTTTTATTTCTCTATGTGCATTACATTTCCTTTACTACCTTTCATCCCATATCAATATCCAGTGATGGAGGCCACCTAGATTTTTTGAGTACACTTCATTGATTATAAGTCTAACACGTATTGCATATTCAATACTACTTGTTTCAATGCTTCCAATTCAGATTTTTCCCTCTGTTTCATTTTATTTTCCATTGAAAACTAAGATCGTACCTTCCTTGTGAGTTCCCCAACTAAATTACCTATCTTCTTCTTTTCATTCTCAAGAGCATCCTACTTTAACTATAATATGTATCCTTCATCTTGTCATAAATATTTTACTTAATTCCCTCAATGTACACCTTCTTGTGCTCTCCCTCAACTCCTTTATCTATTGCTAAATATTGTACTTCAATTATACTAGGATGTCTCCTTGCATTTAAAACTTATCCCCTAATCTCTGACACTTTAGAGTAGCCACATAATCTTCTCTATTTGAGTGCAAGCCTCTTTTTCTCCTCCTATCTTCCTGTCTCTATATCTACTACTGACTCCAATAACCCTTTCTTATTTTTGATTATCTATCAAATGGTTTTTGTGGAATTATTGATATTTCTTCTTTTTTTATTGTTTGAATTTTGATCTCCCTAGGCACGTGAGGAAGCATCTCTCCAAAGGATGTGGATTCCTCAACTACATTGGGAGTTGCTTCATGTAAGTTTGCTTCCTACACCCACATCTACATATTCCTTCTTCATTCTTTTCAATGCTACAATGGACTCTTCTACTTTCTTTTCCATTAGCTCTTGATTTTAGCGACCATCTCAATCTATCTCTAAAACACTTCCATCTCATTTACCACCTTCCCCAACCACTGAATAAAGCATAAGTTTTCGGTTTGCAACTCCTTAATGTAATCTTCTTCTTTTAAAACCTTCTTGTAAGATTTATAATTGACTCCATGATCAACTTGGTAAGCAAGAGAAGATGTGTTTTCCAAACATCTATTACATGTTGATTCATACCTTGTATCCTCATAGAATACTTCATGATGATGGTCTCTTGAAGAAGAAAAAATGATTTCATTATGCTACCTCTCAACTCCACCGACTTCATTGTAGATTCTTTTTTACCCAATTTAAACTTTAGCCTCAAACCTTGATCTAGATAGACATGTAATGCAGTGAGAATATTATAGATGTCATCAAATTGGGGCTATGTGATTGTAGGCTTTAACCTCGTACAATAATTACTTGCATGCGAATTCTAAAATGGAAAATAAATAATGACAAAAACATAAAACATAAAACATATGTACAAAGAGATTTCCCCTAGATCCAAAAACCAAGGCTACCATATTGATTTTTCATTATATTCCTTTCAATGTTACAATAAATATATATACATGTCGAAGCATTCATAAACCCCAATCCATTAACCCTGGATTAGAACATAATTGTAGTTCCCTTGACCAGATCTACAAAATACCATGAGAATAAATTGTCATGCCCAAAACCATGTGTAAAACCCATGCACAAAACCATAGGTAGGTTCGGCATACATCAGGCTACTGACTACACTTCTATATGGAACACGGGACATGTCCTCTTCCTCTTCTTGTGTCTTGGGACACTGTTTAGTAGATAAATTTAAACCTATAGGAATAAGAAACTTCATTGGTTTACTATCCTGCATATTAAACCTTTTTAATATTGTCTTGGCATACTTCCTCTAGTTTAACCAGAACTTCCTCTTTTCCTGATCTCATTTAATTTCCATGCCCAAAATATAGTTTTTAGCAAAAAGATCCTTCATGTAGAATTTGGAGGACAATTGGGTCTTCAAATCCTGGATAATTTCTTTGTCATTTCCAATCAACAACATATCATCCACATACAAGACCAAATAAATAACACAGTCAACAATTAATTTAAAATACACACATTGATCTGCTTTGCTTCTGGTGTAGCCAAGTCCTTGTATATATGTATCAAATTTCTGATACCATATCCTTGGTGATTGCTTTAACCCATATATAGACTTGTTTCACCTGCGTACTAGTTATTCCTTACCCTTCACCGTAAAGCCTTGAGTTTGCTTCATGTAGATCTCTTCTTCCAGATCCCCATGAATAAATGTTGTCTTCACATCCATTTTTTCTACCTACAAATAAAAAACAACAACAACAGATAAAATTAACCTAATAGAATCTACCTTGGAAAGAGGAGAAAAAATATCACCAAAATCAATTCTCGGCACCTGGGAATAACCTTTTTCTACCAACCAAGCTTTGTATTTCTCTACCTTGCCTTTTGCATTCATCTTCTTCTTAAACACCCATTTTCTTCCAATGGGTTTCCTTCCAACTAACAACTCCACTAGATTCCAAGTCTCATTTTGTTCCAAAGATGCCATTTCATCAACCATGGCTTCTTTCCAGAGTTTTCCATCCTTTGAATTTACTGCCTCCATGATAGTTCTAAGATCATCATCAGTAATAGATAAAGCAAAATTTGAACAGAAATATGATGGAATGTACATTTTTGGCTGCCTTCTTTCTTGAACTAATCTTCTCATAGCTAGAGTTTGTGGCTCTTCATCTTCTGATTCTTGTTCTGTTGTAGAGTCTGATTCTTCCTCCTTTAGCTCAAATTCTATCTTCTCAGGTTCCTTTGGTAGGAATTCATGTTTAATAACATCTTTCACCTCTCTAAACACCACATCTTGGTTGTACACAACCTTCCTTGTTTCTAGACTCCAAAGCTTATAACCTTCTAAAGCATCCTTATACCCAATAAAGATGCACCTTTCAGATTTACTATTCAACTTGGTTCTTTTCTCCTTTGGAACATGTGCATATGCATTACAACCAAATACCCTCATATGGGAAAGAGAAGGTTTCTTACCCATCCATACCTAATGTGGAGTCTTATCCTCCAACGTTGATGAAAGTGATCTCTTAACCAAATAACATGTAGTCTCCACCACCTCTACCCAGTTTTCTTGTCCTAACCCGACATCGCTGAGCATGCTTCTTACCTTTTCCATCAATGTCCCATTCATTCTTTCTGAAACTCTATTTTGCTGAGGTGTGTATGGAGTCGTCTTCTTTTGTGCTATACCACACTTCTTACAGAGCTCTTCAATTTTTTTCTTATAGAACTCTCCACCATTATTTGTCCTGAACACCTTTATCTTCTTCTCTGTATGGTTTTCCACCATAGCCTTAAATTCTTTAAAGCTGTCAAAGACTTCATATTTCTTCCTGAGGAAATATATCCATGTATTCCTTGATAATTAATCTATAAATGATACATAGTACACAAACTTACCTAGTGATGGAACTGACATAGGTCCAAACACATCATTGTGCACAAGGTCGAATATCCCTTTCGTCCTCTTAGCATGAGAAGGGAAACTCACCCAATTCTGTTGCCCATATTCACAATGTTCATAGAAATGGAAATCTAGACAGAAATTAGACAAACCTTCTACCATACCATTACCATGAAGTATTCGAAGGCCCTTCTCTGCAATATGTCCAAGCCTTTGATTCCATAGCATGGTTTTTTCTCCAAAGACCACTAGATTTTCTTCCCCACTTTCAGGAACCACAAAACTATTGCACCCACCAATAATAGTGGTACCCAAAATCTTGTACAGAGTTCCAATCTGAAATCCTCAATCAATACTAGTGCTCCTCGAACCATCTTGCAGGGATATTTCTAGAACACTATTTTTACACCTACATTTTCCATCTTGCTTACAAAAATCCTATTTCTGGAAAATGCAGGAATATGCAGAACACCCAGAAGTGTTCTAATCCTTCCACCTTGAAACTTCAACTTGAATTGTCCGCTTCCGACGATACTAGCCTTCCTGTGATCCTCTAAGAATACACCACCGACATCATATTTCTCATACTCGCAGAACCACTCCCTATGTGGAGTGAAGTGAAAGGAAGCACCTGAGTCCATCAACCATGCCTCATGATCTACATGTCTACTTGAAGAAGAATCCAAGTACACATCCCCACCTTCATCTGAGATGGTTTTCACCTTTGTAGAAGGAGCATCATCAGATCCCTTTCCTTTCTCAAGAGCTTTAGATCTATAGTCCTTTTGAAGTGCCCTTCCTTTCCGCATTTCTATCACGCCTTTACAGGTTTTCCCTCTAGTGATCCAAACTAGATTGGGCGATGGTAGTTTAACTTTGAGAAGAGATGTGGCGACTACATGCCTCTAAACTATGTTAAAATGAGGCTCAAGGGAATTTATTACTGAATAACAAAGGAAATCCCTAAACAACCAAAACCCTAACCCCACGAAATGTTACGCCAAGATTTTGTGGGCCCCATTGGGGCTAGTTGGGCAGCCAACTTCCCGGGGTTGTAAATTGATCATATTATCTCCGTTTGGTGCATACGATACCTTGTTGGAAAGGTCTCTTTGAATACTACAAGATTGCAGACCTCAAAAAAAATTCTCTCAAAGTTCAAGACCCAAAAAACTACTAAAAATAGTAAATGTTGAAATAAACAAGGAAACAGATGAAACCAACTAGAGGTCTAGCTGGAATAGGCTGGTGACCACCATTATCCACCTGGATCATCTAGATTTAGATCTCCCACATGAGGACTTAATTTTGTTTTTGTTCTGGGACCGTCCCCATACAAACAAGGCATCTCCATTCCGGTCCTCCTTATTTTTTTGTCTCATCTCGTTTGATAGCAAGGATGAGACTATTTGATCAAACTGCAAGATAGTTGTATTGCTACCTATTGCAACAACAAAAATATCCCACAAATCTAGTAGAGAACATAGAAAACTAATGCACTTATCTTCATATGAAATTTTAATATCAACAGATAACAATTGGCTTACCATAATATTAAATGTGTTCAAATGCTCTGTCACCAAGTCTCCATCCTTCATCCTCAGGTTATACAACTATTTCTGTAGGAACAGTTTGTTCACCAAAGACTTAGATCGGTATAAAGTCCCCAACTTGTCCCACAAATCCTTCATCGTAGCTTTCGCTGATACATGATACACAACCATATTGTGCTCTTTTCTTTCTAATCCAACTTCACCCAGTCTTCATCTGACATTGCCATTGGTTTAGTACCCGGATCTATCATGATCCACTGATATATATCCACTAGTAGATCCTCCATCTTGAGCTTCCACAACTCAAAACTCTGACCATTAAATTTTTTGATCTTTATGTTTCCACTACTCACCATCTTCTTTCACCACAAGGATTGATCTTGCAGATCTCCCATTGAATAGGGTTTACCACAGGGCCAAGTAAAATACCTCAACAACAAAGGAATCCCCTTCAAGCATAAACAACTTTGATACCAAATGTAGGCTTTAACCCTGTACAGTAATTACCTTCATACAAATTCTAAAGAAGAAAATAAACAATGGCAAGAACATAAAACATAGAACAGATATATACAAATATTTTCCCCTGGATCTCAAAATCAAGACTACCAGATTGATTTTTCATTATATTCCTTTCAATCTTATAATACATATATATACATGTTGAGGCATTCATAAAACCCAATCCATTAACCCTAGATTAGAAAATAACCGTAGTTCCCTTGGTGGGATCTACAAAATACCATGGGAAGAAAAAAATTTTGCCCAAAACCATGTGCAAAACCCATGCAAAAAGCCATGCATAGGTCCTCCCACCTAAAATAGGGACCAAAAAAAAAACCCAAGGCTGCTTCCCTGGACGCCATATAGGGGGGTATCGCCCCCTGGAAAACTCTAACAGGGGGGGCTACACCCCCCGATGACCCCTTACTATGCCTGGCACAAAGAACAAAGGGGATTATCACCCCCCCATGTGTGCAATTAGTCGTGGAAAGAATATAACACATACCCAATAGATCCAGGAGGATCCTAAAAGCCCAAATTTTCAAAGTCAAAACTTAGAAAAATAAATCTCAAATTGAAGAGCTCATCGTTCTGAATCCAACGACATGAACAAAACTTCAATCTAACATCGTATGAGAAAGTTATGGCCCACTAAAGTTTTTGTGCAATAACTAAAAAAAATTATAGGCAAGACCCATAGGAGGACATGTGGTGCTGGTGTTAGCAATATGGATGCTGACATCATCCATAAGGATGTTGATGTCACCATGATGACTTCACATTATGATCATCAAAGGGCCAATTAGGATATGACACATGGAAGGTCATGTCAAAAACCTAGTTGACAATACAGACGAATCAAAATGTGCCATGTGGCGCCCAGTGATCAACTGTCAATTTTTCTTAACAAGGCGATGTTTTTCACCATTCTGGTTGCCGGTGGTGATGAATTTGTCCCCTGGTTAATTTTTTCGATAACCCCAGAAATATCGATGAGAGAAATAGTCTGTTGGGTTATTATATATTAATTAAAAAAAAACGACCAATGACCTACGAGCAACCAAGCCCTGCTGGCTGACCTGGTCAATGATTCAACATATTATATATGTATTAACCAATGGTGGGATTTGAACTAGGCCAGCGGGTTTTCCAGTCGATTTGTTGGTGCTGGTGCAAATTTTGAAAAGAAAAAACCACCAAAACATACATGCACTCAAGTGGGGGTTCGACCTTCGGTCTCCTGGGATCTATTCTGGGGTGGCGCAAATGCACCACAGGTGGTGGGCCTTGATAGATTTTCCCCTATGCCAATACTTAAACCACATTCATGATAAACATCAGGGGAGAGCACATGGAACTTGGATGCGTCGGGAAATTTTCCTCTGGGAACCTAGAGCCAGAACTGGACCCTGCCTGGGCTCGTTTTCTGAGAGAGATTCTCAGGAATATTTTTGGGAATATTCCTTCAAGGAATATAAAATATTACCTAAAGCTCCAGAGGTCACCAAGATAGGACAAGGTTGAATTTATAGTTATTTTTCACCATTTTTCGCTAGGAATTCAACCATGCAGTTTGTTTCTTCAATAGAGGTCTACATTTTCAGGCTATCCCCGGAAGTGGAGATATAAGGTGTCATTTTGTAATTGCATGTAATTTGATTTCATTTCCAATTAATTAAAGAGGCCTCCCCACATTAATTAGGGACCAAAGACATAACCCACACTGGGTGAACTTTGTTATCAACTTGTTTGTGAGCCTTTGTTCTCATGGTTGCTTTTGATTTCCACTTATTTTATGTGTATGCTTCATATGGTTACATTCTCTTTTAAATGAAATTCTATATGCATCCTTGAAGTAAAATATATGGATCAATTTTGGTGTTAGAGAAGGTCTTCTTGATGCGAGTTTCATGAGTGAATGCTAACTAGGAACAAGCTCTAAAAAGGTGAAGGAAAACTCAAATTCTTTAATCCCAAACTAGGGCGTGCTACACAAAGAAAAAAATGGAATATGAGGAAGATTTATTAGAGGAAGAGCAAAATTATTGCAAGATCTTCTTCACCATGGCAGAGAATGTGGAAAAATTGTTTGTAGAATATGAGAAGATAATGACAAAGCCAGAGAAGAAAGAGCTAGATGATCATGCCTCGGTAAACCGAGGAGAAGGAAGAGAGCCTCCTACACCTCCCTATCCATATTCTAGTTATATTTATTCTTCTTCCTCTTGTCATAATTCTAACATGCATCACAGGAATGCATCTCAAAATCCATTCTTTATGATAGATTTAAAGTTTGACTTGCCCACATATAATGGAGAATGTAATGCAGAAAGGTTAAACAATTGGATCAGATAGATTGTGTTCTATTTCTAGATTCAGTAGATCGCTGAAGATGAGGCCAAGATACAATTAGCATCTCTTCGGTTGAATGGCACTGCTCTCATCTAGTGGGAGAGCAAGCTACATAAAGGTAACAAAATTTTTGGTAATCTCCTTTCCTCTTGGTCCAATTTTGTTTCTGCATTAAAATATCAATTCCATCCTTTAGGTTATTGACAAAAGGCTTTAATGGAATGGAAATACTTAAGACAAGGAAAAGGTCAAAATGTGCAAATCTTCACATAAGAGTTTATAAAACAAGCTTTAAATTTGGGAATTCCACTTGATTAACCAGAAAATGTAACAAATTATATTGGTGCTTTACATAATTATATCAAGTATTCTTTGTTGTTATTTTAATGTACTCATATTGATGCAGCTAGTGTGAAGGTCATTCACCTTGAAAGTTGGGGAAATAATGACAAAGAGGATCATCCCAAGAAATCATATTTCAAACCTCATAATGGCCATTTCAAAGGAAAAGGCAAGGGAAAGGACAAGAAGGCAACTGCAACCAAGAAATAAGGAGGAGAAAAGATATCTTGCACACATTTCAAGAAGGAAGGCCATGATCATGAGCATTGATGGAAGTTGCATCTAGAACTGAAACCAAAGGTATTTGGTGGAAATGCCAAACAAAATATGGTGGAAACCGTGCAACAAGACCTTGGATCTGACTCCGGTGACAAGACACAGATCACAACAGTGGGCATACAAGGTAACCTTTCTCTTCATTCTAATGAAAATTCTAAAATGCATGCAAGTATAAGCTTTTCAAATGAATCTCTTGTTAATGAATCTCCTGTTGATTGTTTCATATTAGAGTTTTGATGAAACATACAAAAATGGAAACCTTGCTTGATCTGGGCTCTCAATTAAATTTGATTTTAGAATCCTTGGTTAAGTAAATAGGTTGGAGACCAAGCCTCATCCAAAACCCTACCCTCTTGGTTGGGTGCATGATAAAGAAAAATTGAATGTAACCAAATAGTGTAGGGCTCAATTTGTGATTATATGCAAACTTGTAGATGAGGTTGATCTTGATGTTGTACCTTTGGATATATGTGGCATTGTATTTTGGAGTCCATATTTGTATGACAGGAAATAAGCTTTCTTTCACCATGAAAACAAGTACCCTCTCATGAAATATGAGGTGGAATAAATTGTTAGGACTCATCGTGACAACATTAATGCAAGTCTCGTAAGTGCATGTTAGATGAAGTGACTCATCAATTCCAACAAAGGGTGCATGCTCATGGTTGTGAGAGAAAAATATACAGAGACATCTTAAGCTTTCCAAGGTTGTGATCCCATTCATAAAAAATAATCGTATGAAATTGTTTCTAACTCTAAAGGGTTTTTTAAGGAACCAAGTGGGTTACCTCCAAAGCATGATATCCAACATGAAATTAATTTGAAGTAGGATAATCCTTTACCAAATATTGGTATGTACATGTTGTCAGCTATTGAAATGGAGGAGATAAAGAAACCAGTGTAGGAATTTCTGAACCAAGGAGTCATAAGGCCAAGTTATTCTCCATGAAGCTCACCCATTTTGTTGGTGCCAAAAAAGGATGGCACATGGAGGATGTGTGTGGACTATAGGGCACTCAAAAAATGATGGTGAAGAATCAATACCCTCTTCCTTGCATTGATGATTTATTAGACCAATTGGAAAATGTTGTCTATTTCACAAAACTAGACTTGAACAATGGCTATCATCAGGTCAGGGTTGCAGAACATGATGTATGGAAGATTGCATTTAAGAAAAAAACAAGGGTTGTTTGAATGGTTGACGATGCCATTCGAACTATTCAATGCTCCAGCCACATTCATGAGGGTGATGAATGACATTTTCTGACCTTTTCTTGATGATTTTATACTTGTGTATCTTGACGACATTCATATTTTTAGTAAAACATGGGAAGATGATGTGAGTCATGTTAAAAAGGTGCTTGATGTTTTGCAAAAAGAAAAATTGTATGTCAAAATTTCTTAGTGTGAATTTGGTAAGACCTCTTTAGTTTACTTTGGGCACATTGTTGGAGTTGGAAAATTAAAAATAGATACTTCTAAAGTTGATGTGATTACAAAGTGGCATAAGCCCACCAATGTTACAGAGGTTCATAGATTTTTGGGTGCAGTACAATACTGGAGAAGATTCATTACAAACTTCTCCATCATTGCATCCCCCTTGCATGCCTTGATGAGTGTAAAACAAACCTTTCAGTGGGGAGGAAAGCAACATAAAGCCTTTGATACACTAAAAGAGATGATTAATACCGCACCAGTTTTGGCCTTACCTGACCTCCAATAACCTTTTGAGATTGAGATAGATGTCAGTGGGTATGCCATGGGAGTCGTTTTGATGCAACATACGAAACTGGTATGTTACCATTCAGAAACATTCTCCCAAGATGTTGTAGGTTTTAACCCCGTATAGAAATTACCTACATACGAATTCTAAATCACAGGAAAAATAAAAATGCGAGAGCATAACACATAAAACACATATACATAGAGATTTCCCACTGGATCCCAAAACCGGGACTACTAGCTTGATTT
>APFE031490362.1:23350-58916 GCA_000404065.3 Pinus taeda
AACCCCGTACAAAAATTACCTACATATGAATTCTAAATCACAGGAAAAATAAAAATGCGAGAGCATAACACATAAAAACACATATACACAGAGATTTCCCACTGGATCCCAAAACTGGGACTACCAGCTTGATTTTCATTATCTTCCTTTCAATGTTACAATACATATTTATACATGCCGAAGCATCCAATACCATGGACCGAAAACCATCGCGTCCAAAAAACATGTGCAAAAGAATATAACACCCCTCAAAACCCCATGTTAACTATGTGGAAAGAATATAACACAACCCAACAGATGTTGTGAACTATCCCAGATATGAAAAGGATTTGTATGCCTTGGTCCAAAACATGAAGAAGTGGAAGCACTATTTTATTGGCAAGGAGACCATCATTCACATAGACCACCAGTGCTTGCAGTACCTCCAATTGCATGCCAAGCTTCAACAGGCATGTCATTTCAGATGGATTGGTTTTCTTTAGAAATTTCATCTGGTAATAAAATACAAGAAGGGCACTAGCAACAAAGTGGCAGATATGCTCTCTCATCCTCCTATGATCTCATCTATTCTTTTGCAAAATTCTTTATTATCTTTTGAAAGTTACGCTGAACAATATGATGTTGATGAATATTTTAAGGATATTTAAGCAAAACTAACTCATGGATCACAAGTAGACAATTACCATTTGTAGGGAAAATTGTTGTACCACTTTGGGAAACTTTGTATCCCCACTAGTGAAAGACTACATGTAATCAGAGAGGCATATATGTCACTTGTGTCGGGTCATTTTGGTGTAGGGGAAACTCTGTGTCATTTGCGAAGGTTTTGTTATTGGCCTCACATGAATAGCATTGTAACAAGATGTGTGTTGTGTTCATTTTGAAATCCCACTAATATAAAATTGTGGCTCTACACACCACTCCATGTTCTGAGTCATCCATGGGAAAGTGTGCCAATGGATTTTGTTGGCGGTTTGCCTTTGACTAGGAAAGGTCATGAATATTTTTATGTCATTAGGGATGGATTTAGTAAAATAATTCCTTGTAGAAAGTAAATCATTGCAGAGTAGACGTCTCATCTCTTCTTCCATTTTGTATGGGTCCACTTTGGGTTGCCCACATCCATTGTGTCTATGGCACTCTCATTTCCTTGGAAAGTTCTAGATGAGTTTGAGGAGAGTGATGGAAAACAAGCTGAAGAGGAGTATGCCATTTCATTCGCAGACTAATGGAAAAATAGAGTTTGTAAACCACACAATGATACATTTACTCTGGGGCTATTGTGGCAAGCATCGAAAGTTATGAGACGAGAAACTTCCTTATGTACAACATGCATACAATAGGGTTGTCCATTCATCCACTCAGAGCTCACCGTTCGAGACATGCTTTGGATATTTACCAAAGGATCCCTTAGACATAGTATTTGGGAAATATGATGATCCAAGAGAGAAAAATGATAGGGACAAGATATGGAAGTTCATCCATCATATTTAGATGATTCACCAGGCAGTGAAGGAACAATTGGAGAAAAGTCAAGCTCAATACAAGGCTCGACAGAACAAGCATCAGGTTGATCACTAGTTTCAATTTGGAGACAGGGTGTGGCTACACATCACCAAAGATAGAATGAAAGGGGAAGGAAATATTTTGAGACCAATCCGTATGGTCCATTCACCATATTAGAGAAGATTGGAGATAATGATTTTCACCTCGATTTGTTAGCATACATGCAGATGTACTCAGTGGTGAATGTTGAAAACATGAAGCTTTATGAGCCTCCTTCGATCATGGACACTGAAGAGGTTGTAAAAGTTCCGATAGTGGATGATTTTTCACCTGAATACTTGGACAGGAAACCTGAAGATATCATTCTTGACAAGAGAACTAAGACTTCATGATGGGGAGACATGGAGTACCTTCGTATTGGTTCCCAAGGAATGCATCCAAGTAAGGCCACTTGCATTGAAAACGAGAAGGTGAGCGAAAAATTCCCTCACTTTCCAATTGATTGATAAGGCTTTTGGCGGCCTAAAAGCTCATTAGCGGGGAGGAATGATCTAGGAGGATCCTAAAAGGCCAAATTTTCAAAGTCCTCGAAATGTAGTGAAACCAATCTCAAATAAAAGAGGCTAACATTTTGAATCCAATGACATGAATGGAACCTCAATCCAACATCACATGAGAAAGTTAAGGCCCGCTAAAGTTTTTGTGAAACAACTAAATTTTTTTACTGGAAGGACCCACAGGAGGAGATCTAGTGTTGACGCCAGCAATACAGATTCTGATGGCACCCATACGGATGTTGACATCAGCATGATGAATTAGCGATATGGTTAATAAAGGGCCAATTAGCAGATGACACATGGCAGGTGACATCAGTAACCTAGTCTGCAGTATGGACGAATTAGAATGCACCATGTGGTGCCCAGTCAGCAACTATTAGTTTTTCTTAATGAGGCGATGTTTTATACCATTTCAATTGCTGGCAGTGACAAATTTGTTGCTTGGTTAATTAGGTCAGTAACCCCAAAAAAATCGGCAGGAGAAACAATCTATTGGGCTATTATATATTAAATTAAAAAATGGCCGGCATGCGGTCAAGCCTAGCTAGTTGTCCCATCCAACAATTCAACACACACACACACACACACACAAACAAACACATACATAGACCAACTAGAGTTGAACCCGCCCAGTGGGTCTGCTAGAGCTAGTGCAGATTTTGAAAAGCGACAACAACCAAAACATATAAGCACTCAAGTGGGGTTTTGACCTCAGGTCTCCCAGGACATATTTTGGGGTGGTTCCAATGCACCAAAAATGGAGGGCCTTAATAGTTCTTCCCCTCTACCAATAGTTAAACCCACATTCATGCTAAAAATTAAGGGAGAGAGTGTGAAACTTGTATGCATTGGGAACTTTTCCTGTGGGAACTTAGAGTCGAAACTACACCGCTCATGGGCACATTTTTCGAGAGAGATTCTCATAAATGTTTTGGGGAATATTCTTGTAGATATTCTTGTAGGGAATATAAAAGATTCCCTAGAGCTCTAGAGGCCACCAACACAAAACGGGGTCGACTTTATAGTCATTTTTCACGATTTTTCACAAGGAATTCAATTGTGCAGTCACTTTCTTCAACAAAGGTCTACATTTGTAGGCCATCCCCGAAAGTGGAGGTATAAGGTATCATTTTGTAATTGCATGTAATTTATTTCATTACCAATTAATGAAAGAGGCTTCCCCACATTAAGCAGGGCCCGGAGACATACCCCACACTGGGTGAACTTCGTTATCAACTTGTTTGGGTGCCTTTGTTCTCATGGTTTCTTTTGATTTCTGCTTCTTTTATATGTATGCTTCATATGGTTACATGTGTTTTTAAATGAAATTTTGTATGCATCCTTGAAGTAAAATATTTAGATCACTATGGTAGTCAAATGACCAATTCTAACGGGGTGATCACAAGTATTGAGGGGATCACATCCTTAAGCTCAAGGTGTAGATGTGGATACTAATCTATCACAACATCTTGTTATTGCTTCCTTATGAAAACAACCAACCAAACTTGATTCCTAGGGAAATAACTAAGTCCCACTCCTTTTTCATCACCTCCTCTTCACTAATTTCATTATTCCCAACTCAACTTAGAGTTCTCCTTTTTCTTTTTGGCCATGAAGATGTGGAAATATTTGTATGGAATTTTTGATGGTGACCCCATTGTATGTGGCTTCTTATTGTGGATCCTCTTTTGATAAGTCAATCAACCATGTGGTGTTGAAGATACACACTTATTCTCCTTCTGAAATTCCTTATAATCCTTGACTAAAGTCATCTTGGTCTAACTCCTTTGAGGTTATAGCGAATGGTATCACCAAGGGAAAAAATATTTTGGGTCATGGTAGAGTGTTGAGTAGATTCCACAACTGTAATTTTGGGTGAGGAATTGTTAGAGCGGGATCCCTCCCTCACCACATATTGATAAAGTGCTTGTTGAAGCTACAATAACAAGGATTTTATCCTACAACTTTGATGCAATATCACTGCTTACTCCTAGATGGAAAGGTAGGTACCATTTCCTTGCAAGGATTCCAACGTATTGTGATATACCTAGTGTCTTAAGGTGTTGGTTGTAGGAGGATGGGGTTCGATAACCTATCCAATCATTAGGGCCATATGCCTAATCACCAATAATGATACGCTTCCATCATCCACACTTCTCCAAGTCATCCAACTTAGTGGATTCTTAAAGGTTTTAACCTTGTACAGAATATACCTGCAAATGACTTCTTAACAAAAACAAAAATATATATAATGGCAAGAACAAAAAATATACACATATTTTTCTTCTAGAACCCAAAATTGGGAAAACTAGATTGATTTTTCATTATATTCCTTTCAATGTTGCAATACATTATATACATATTAAAGTATTCATAAACCCCCAACCTACTAACCCTGGATTTGAACATAGTCATAGTTCCTTTGACCAGATCTACAAAACCATGGGAAAAACCAACATATTTAAAATCATGTGCAAAACCAACATGCATAAAACCATCCACAAAACCATGGGTGGGTCCACCCAAGAAAAAAAATAAATCGGGGCACTACCCCAAAACCCATGCTAGGCAGTTATTGACCCCTTATGACCACCCCTGTCGCACTTAGCACAATGTATCACATTTGGGGCTAGTCATGCAAAGAATATAGCACATGCCCAACATTCTCCCACTTGCTATTTTCTTTGCACATAGGGGGCTACAAGAGTATGTAATCATTGGTTAAGGGCCCCAATGTCCATTGTTTCTCTACACCAAGAAAGCTTCTCATTCCTCACAAACCTTGCTAATGCATCTACAACATTATTTAAAGTGTTTACCTCGACCAACACCACCTTTCTTGTTTCAATCATATCCCTCACAAAGTGATACTGAACATCTATACTCTTCGCCTTTGAATGATAATTAGGGTTCTTTTCTAAGGATATTTCAATTTGGTTGTCACAACCAAAGTTCCAACCCCATACTTGAACACAATCTTTGTAACCAGATTGCTTCCTCGATTGCATGAGTAGTTGCAATATATTCAACTTTTGTAGTTTAAAGAACCACTGGAAATTATCTCTTTCTCATGCTCATCCAACTGATTTCTCCTCCAAATAGATTAAACACATACCCACTTGGATATCCTCTTTGATCCATATCTCTAGCCCATTTTGCATTAACAAAGCCATGTATATCCAATACTTTGTCTAGTCATGGTGTTCCTTGGTAGCACAAACCATAGTCACTAGTGCCATGGAAATACATGAAAACTTGCTTTATTGTTTTCCAATGATCCTTCCTTGCTTAAATAATAGAAACCTTCTCAATACTCCCACTGCATGTGAATTAATTGGTATGGTACAAACCATTTCACCCATCAAACTTCCAAATGTAGTCTCATATGGAACATGGGACATGCCCTCTTCTTCTTTTCGTGACTTTTATGCAATAATCTTACACCTATAGGAATAGGAACCTTCATCAATTCACTATCCTATATAGTAAACCTCTACAATATTGTCTTGACATACTTCCTCTGATTTAACGAGAGTTTTCTCTTTGCCCAATTCCTTTTAATTTCCATGCCCAAAATAAGGTTTGTAGCACCAAGATCCTTCATGTCGAATTTAGAGGAGAACTGGGTCTTCACATCCTGAATATTTTTTCTATCATTTCCGATCAATAACATATCATCCACAAACAATAAAAAATAAATAACATGATCACTAACTAATTTATAATACACATAGTGATCTGCTTTGCTCCTTGTGAAGTCAAGTCCCTGTATATATGTATCTGTTGACGGTGGTGGACCTGCCAATATTTAGGGGGTCTCCCCAATATGAAGCCCCAATTAGACCTCACACCATTTGGTGTAGGATCCCCATCTGAAATACAACCCGGTTGGCGAAGCAGTGGGTTTTAATGATGTGCGTTAGTTGTAATAACACATAGACTGTTGTAATCATGACTTTGGTGAACAAGCATAGGGTCAGGTGCGAGGTATGAAAGGTTATAACACACGAGTGGAAAATAAGTGGGCCCCTTAGAAGTCTGTAATAGTACACAACTTGAAAGGAACACATGAGCATAAAGACATCATGAGTTAGCCCACGAAATAGTTCACAAGTTAACCATGATGAAAATAAACAACAACACACATTCAAAAATATTCTTACTAATGAAAACAAAATAGTTCATAAGCATTAGCATAAGTGAAATAACATATACTACAAACATAACAAGAATAGTCCTACTATAACATATGCATGAAAACCTGTCGGCTATGAGCTTTTATTAAAGTGAAATTTCCAAGCATACATATACCATTGATGAACCACTAGCCTTAGTAGTTGAACATGAAGTCTACACCTGCTCCTCCAAAGAAAGATACTCCCTCTATGCCATAGAGAAGCTAAGGCTTTGAACAAACTCCTAAGTTCTCGATTCCAAGCTAAAATCCTAGCCAAATGCTTGGCTCCCAAAATCCCTTTACATGAGTTATGAGGGTATATTCATAACAAAAGGGGTGACTATTCACTTCCCCTTTGTGACTCTTGGAATTCCCTCATGACTCTTCAACTTGTTTAAAAAATGACTCTTCAACTTCATTACATCATGACTCTTCACATTCCACAATTGACACTTGGAATTTCACTTATCAATTACTTACAAAAGAATTTTACAATATTCTCTTTCCCATATAGGACAAAACATGGTAGAGCCAACTAGACAACATAATAAGACAAATTCAAGCTTGAGTTTGGGGAAACTTCAGCTCAACAACTTCGACTTGTCGGTTCTTTGTCACATGTTGGTGCCAAGATTTGTACTGTGTGATGACTTCCCCAAACTATGTGATGGGATTAGGATAAAAGAAGACTCTAGACTCCATGGCATTCGGGTACACTGATTTGGACCCAATCTGAATTTCCTTTTTTAGCAGGAGCATCATAATATTTATTTCAATAGGGCCACCAATGTACTTCTACATGTTCTATCTATTCACTTCAAAATCTTCCCTAGTAGCAGCCTATCTAAATTGATCCAAGTATTCGTTGATCTCCTGCATAACCTAATTCTTGCGTTTGGCTTCAATGAGTGAGATGACTAATGGGATCTTTTCATTAGGGGAACTTTGAGGTCTAAAATGGGTGTCCTAAGAAAAATGTACAACCAAAATAAACTTTATAAGAACCAATAGGATTCAAGATGATGATGTCAACCATGGGGGAGGATTCACCATTTTTGGAGTAAAAAAAGGAAAAAGATTAATAAAATAATAAAACTACTTTTTCAACTCATATTTTCAACTTATCTCCCTAAGGGTTTACTCAAATTTCGAGTGGGAGTACTCGTTGGATAAAAAAATTAATTCCTCATCCAAGGAGTACCCATGTTGCATACTTTTCATGGACCCTGCTACACGAAAAATGAGAAATACATGAAAAAACATGATTACAATCATGTTTTTCATGTATTTCTCATATTCCGTGTAAGAGGTTCCATGGAAAGTATGGAACATGGGTACTCCTTGGATGAGGAATCAAATTTTGCATCCAACAAGTTTTGCTGCTCGAAATTTGATTAAACCCATAGAGAGATAAGTTGAAAATGTGAGTTGAATGGTGACAACTAGGCAAGCAAAGCATAGCTGCAGGAAAGGGTGTATGTTATTTGTAGTACACATTTCTAGTGATAAGGGTACAAGGAGGTTGAGTAGGTTCCCAGTGTTGAAACAATTTTAGGATGCATTTCCTAAGGGCATTATAGAGTTTCCACCTCATAGGGAGGTAGAATTTTCTATTGAGTTAGTGCCAAGGGAATCTCCAGCATCAAAAGCACCTTACAGGACGAGCACATCTGAGTTGGTTGAGTTAAAGTTGCAGTTTAAGGAAATTTTGGACAAGGGATACATTAGGACAAGTGTATCGCCTTGGGGCTCATAGGTCTTGTTTGTGAGGAAGAAAGATGGTACCATCAGATTATGCATTGACTAGAGGCATTTGAAAAAAGTGACTATCAAGAATAGGTACCCTTTGCCGAGGATTGATGATTTGTTTGATCAACTACAGGGAGCAATAGTGTTCTCGAAGATTGACTTGAGATAAGGATACCATCAGATATGCATCAAAGAGGAGGACATTTACAAGACTGCGTTTAGGACCCAGTATCGACATTATTACTTTCTCATTGTTCCATTTGGCTTAACTAATTCTCTAGCTACATTCATGTGCTTGATGAATAGTGTTTTGCATCCATATTTGGAAAATTTTGTTATTGTGTTCATTGATGATATACAGGTATATTCTAAAAATGAGGAAGAGCATGCCCAACATTTAGCAACAGTGTTGAAGTTGTTGAGAGAGCATCAGTTGTATGCTAAGCACAACAAGTATAGTTTCTTTCATACTAAGGTACATTACTTGAGGCATGTTGTCTCCAAGAAGGGCATTGCAGTAGATCCAGAGAAGATAAGAGCTATCATGGAATGGGTAGCTCCTAAGAGTGTGTATGAGGTGAGATATTTCATGGGTTTGGCAGGCTATTATCGAAGGTTCATCGAGAACTTCTCACAAATTTCTTATCCTATCACATCATTGTAGAGGAAAGGTAAGAAGCTTGAATGGAAAAATGAATGTGAGGCTAGCTTTGAGAAACTTAAGCAATTGTTGACACATGCACCATTGCTACAGATTACATATCTAGACATAGAGTTTGTGGTATTCACAGATTATTGCAAGAGAGGAATGTATAACTCTTCTTCTAGATCCCCATGTAGGAATGTTTTTTTAACATCCATCTGTTCTACATAAAAATAAAAAAGATGCCAACAATACATAAAATTAATCTAATAGAAGCTAAGTTGGTAACAAGAGAAAAAGTATCACCTTTTTCTCCTAATGGAGCTTTGTGTTTCTCCACTTTTCCTTCTGCATTAATCTTCTTCTTAAACACCCATTTGTTGCAATGGGTTTTCTTCCAGTTAGAAACTCCGCCGGATCCCAAACCTCATTCTTGTCCAAGGATGAAATTTATTCAACCATGGCCTTTTTCTATAACTTTCCTATTAATTTGATAGCTCAGTGATGAATTCCAACCATGGACATTGGAATGGGATTCCTCTTTTTGAGAATTGGTTCGCACAAAGTTGAAATTGCACGGTCCAAAGTTCACAATTTTCTTTTAGAGTTTTGAGTCTCAACTGAAGGCTTGCCACATTGAAATATCAACTACAACCACATGCACTCCAACTCATATGTGCATCTAAATCCTTTCAGCTGTGTGCACAACTTTTCTTCCCTGCAGTTGTAGGGTTAAAATTTGAAAGTTGACCACAATTGACTACAGGAAGGAAAAGTTGTCTCTGATTTGGATTGATGCTAGGAAAATAATTCTGAATGTTTTTCGATCAATTTTGTTGGATTATTTTGTATTGGCTCATTATACTCTTTTCTTAGCATTTTATGAAAATCTCATAGAAGAACAATTACAAAGGGATTTCCTTGTAGTGTGTTTTTCCCTAGTCATTGACCGAAAATATGGTGTCTCTTGTTGATGTGTTGATTGTTTCCTTTGTCATTTATATTTCTTGTTCTATCTTCAATTATTTATGATGGTTGGAAACATTAATTATTATTGAAATATTTCTAAATGAAGAATTGAATTGGGCTAAAGTAATTGAAACAAGATAGAGTAGTTTCAAATTTAACATGGTATGAGAGCTAAAGTGAAAGACAATCCCAAAAGGAGATGAGAATTGAATCAAACATCTTTGGAAAATTAAATTATCCTATCTAATCAAGTCAATATGTCTTCCTCTTTCTTCAAGGAACATGATAATTTACGTGACTATCTAACTTTGCTGCTTGGAAGATTAGGTTGGGGATCATAGATGATAACAATGATGGTTTGGAATTCATTCAAGGAAAAGCACTTGAGACTCCATAGAATGCTTCTGACACTGTCAAGAACAAGCACAATAAAGGTGAGTTAAACTAAGAACAAATTATAGTTGATGGTTTACATGTAATTTACTTGCATATGTTGGAAATTTGAGGAAGTCTAAGGACATGTATGATAATATAGATGGCATGTATGAAGTCAACAATTTGAATGAAATCATCTCCTTTAAAGATCAACTCAAATATATGAAGATGAATAAAGGAGAGTCTCTGCAAGCCTACATTATGAGGATATCTTGTCTTTGAGATCAATTGCAAAGAGTTGGGGAATCTATGCCTGACTAGGAATCGGTGATTGTAACTCTTAGAGGTCTCCCTTCCATTTCGGAAACCTTCATTACTATTATAAGAGACAACAATACCTTCCTGTCATTTGATGATATTGTTGGAAATCTCACTCAAGAAGAGTCAAGGATGATATCAAGAGGTAGGATTCAAAAGCATGAAGAAGGAGAGCCTATTGCATTCGTCACTCAAAACAAGAAGAAGAAAGGAAAAGGAGGTTCATCAAATTCAAGGAAGCCTCCTCCTCGAAGCTCAAAGAGAAGGAATGATAGAGAATCATCACACATTTAATGCTACAATTGTCACAAGAAAGGTCATTACACTTGAGATTCCCCCCAAAAGAAAAAATGTCCACACTACAGCACTAGAAGGAACAATAATGAGTTTCATGATCAAAGAATAAGAGATGACAAAAGGGATGATCGTAATGGAAGAGATGAAAAAAGAAGAGATGCTCCATGTGATCAAGAATAATATCATCATCTTCAAAAGTAGTCAAGATGCTCCAGTTATGAAAGTAATGTTTCTAATCATTCTAAATATATTGTTATTTCTTCTCTCACTAGCTCTTGTCCTTCGAATTCGCGAGATAGTTGTTGGTTGATAGTGGGGCCACTCATTGTTTCTTTGGATATAAAGAAGTTATCTCTAATTTGGTAGAGAGGGAGTCAAATTTGAAAATTATTCGTGGAGGAAACTCCACTCATCCTGTTAAAGTCTTTGAGTCCTTCAAATTTCATTCAAAATCCGGGGAATATGTTTTTCTCCATGATGTGATGTATGTGCTAGGATTGAAGAAGAATTTTGTATCAATATATACTTTGGAAGACAAAGGGATGAGGGTTGCCTTCATCAAGGGAAAGGTTCTTACTTGGAAAGTCAGATACCCTACGAGAGATGCATTTACATTGGGATCGAGATTTGAAGGACTCTATAGAGTCACTGGTAGACCTTTTCTATAATTGGTCCATGATACTAATCATCTAAGTGAGCTATGATGCCAAAGATTGACCCATCTATATTATGATTATCTTCTAAAATTGAATAAATTGGTCTCTGGTATTCTTGATGTTGAAGCCCAACATGATGGAGTATGTCCAGTTTATACGAGTGGAAAGAAGACAAGAGGACCATTCCCTTCTAGCGAGAACAAGAAGAATGACATCCTCCAACTCATTCATTCTGATATATGTGATCTGATGCCCATAAATTCTATTGGTGGCCATATCTAATACATCACCTTCATTTATGACTTCTCGAGAAAGATGTGGATATATTATTTGAAGCATAAGGATGGAGCCTTCGAAATGTTCAAGGAGTTCAAAGCTTTGGTCAAAAATCAAACATGGAAGAAAATTAAGATATTGAGGTCTGACAATGGTGGAGAGTACATTTAGAATGAGTTAATCAATTTTTGTAAGAAGGAAGGTATCAAGAAAGATACAATTGTGCCCTATACTCCTGAACAAAAAGGAACAGCTGAAAGAAAATATAGGTCTATTGTAGAAGCCACTTATGCCATACTCCATGATTAAAAATTTTCGAAGTTCCTTTGGGAAGAAGCAATGAATGTTGTTGTATATGTTCAAAATAAGGTGTCTCATCAATCATTGTACAACAAGACCCCTAAAGAATTGTTCATAGGTGTGAAGCCTGATGTTGGTCATCTCCATATGGTTGCCCCATATATTTCTTTGTGCTGAAGGACAAAAGAAACAAGATGGAAGCCACAGGAATAAAATGTATGTTTGTTGGATATTGTGAAAATTCTAAATCATTTAGAATATATATTCCTAGTTAAGGAAGGTTAAAATTAGCAAGGATGTAACGTTCGATGAATATGATTCCCTTGGGAAAGAAAGGGACCTTCCTCCACCACCTCCTCCTAAGAAGAAGAATAATGATATGGATATTTTAGATGGTCTTTTTGTGCCTCAATCCGAGAGAGACATTCTTGATGATCCAATGGAGCCCACGGACCCATTAGATCCTTTTCCATGTGATACTATTGCTAGGAAGAGGCCACTTTGGCTTCGTGACAAATTTCAAGATGACAAGAGATGCATTCCCATTTGAAGATCATTTAGGGAAATCAAGAAGCCATGTAGGTATCGGGGATATGTTTTAGCTATGAGCACTATGATTCAAGTGAACCTCCCAAATTTGAAGAAGTCGTGAAAGAGCAAGTTTGGAAGGATGCTATGGCCAAAGAATATGAATCAATTATGAATAATGATGTATGGGATGTTGTACTGAGACCAAAGGGGAAATTTGGGGTGACTTCAAAATGGATATTTAAGATCAAACATGGGGTCAATGGAAACAATGAGAAATATGAGGCAAGTTTTGTGGCTCGAGGATTCTTATAGAAAGAGGGAGAAGATTATGATGATATATTTTCACATGTGGCTCGGTATAAAACCATTCATTCAATAGTTTCCCTTGCCACAAGTCAAGGATGTACCATTCATCATATATACATAAAGACAACATTCCTTCATGGCATGTTACAAGAAGAAGTGTACGTTGAGAAGCCACAAGTATTTGAAATAGAGGATTGAAAGACACATGTTTGCAGGTTGAAGAAGGAATTATATGGTTTGAATTAAGCCCCTAGAGCATGTTACACCCACATAGACAATTATTTGGAGAGGCTAGGATTCACAAGAAGAAATGTTGATCCCAACCTTTACTCCAAGATAATCCGAGATATGTTGTTAATTTTGGTTTTATATGTTGATGATCTATTATTTACAGATAGTGAGTCCTTGATGATTGAGTGTAAGAGGGAGTTAGTATCTGAATTCAAGATGTAGGAGCTTGGACTTATGCACTACTTTTTAGGGCTTGAGGTATGGTAAAGGTCCAGTGATATTTCCCTTTCACAAGAAAAATATGTTGTGAATCTATTGGAGAATTTTGGAAGGACTTAATGCAAGTCCCTTCCCACTCCGATGGAAATGAATTTCAAGAAGTTATGTGGAGATGTTGCAGGACCTGATTTGGCAAATCCATTTGAGTATAAATAATTGATTGGGACTCTGATGTTATTAGTGAACACCCATACAAACATATGCTATGCAGTGAACACATCGATTCAATTCATGATCGAGCCTATCCATGCATATTACATTGCTGCCAAACACATTTTGAGATATTTTCATGGGATGATCACCCTTGGTCTGAGATTTTCTACCAGAGATTTTAAACTTCGTGGATATACCAATTTTGACTAGGAAGGAAATGTTGTTGAAAGGAAGAGTATTTCTGCATGTTGTTTTAGCCTTGGATTTTCCATAATATCTTGGATGAGTAGGAAGAAGAAGTTTGTAGCACTGAGTATTGTCGAGGCAGAGATTGCCAATATCATGACTAATTATGAAGCATTTTTTTTAGGAAGCTATTTGGAGAGCTATTTTAGTAGTTCCTAGACGCTACAATGATATATTGTGACAACTAGAGTGAGGTATTTCTGAAAAAAATCTCGTATTTCATGACAAGTCCAAGCACATAGAGATCCGATATCATTTAATTCGATACATGGTGCAGAGAGGAGTCGTTCAACTCCATCACATATCGACATATCAATAGATTGCAGATATTCTCACCAAGGCTTTGTCGAAAGGGAAGTTCTTAGTCTTTAGAGAGCATCTTGGATTGATTGACGTGACCCCTTGTGAAAAGGGGTATAAATGATCGAGGACACTGAGCCATATCTTAGCCCCTGCCCGATCTCCTAGGGTGAGGAATTGATATGGAAGGATCTTGGGTTGAGGGATCTCTAGAAAATAGGGTATCACCCTATCTATTAACCATAGGGTCAGAGATGTTGCTCTCATATCTTAGTCTATGCAAAGTATAACTAGTTGGCATCATACCCACAAGCTCAGCTTGTTGGGATTTGCTTACCATCTGGCCAACGGGTTAAGACAATGCTTAGAGGTGTGTTACCCAAGTTGATTATGATGCAGGTATTCTACCACATGACTCTTGAGGGTCATTGTTGGGAAGATCAAGGAGCAATAATATGGATGAGATATTGTATTGATCGACATAGGGTGGAAGATGTTAGCTCGCCTATGTTATGACTCCTATTGCTCAGCATAGGGTGGAAGATTTTTGATCCCCTATGAGATGAGATGAGGTGATATTTTCCGATAATACTTTCCTCATTGTCATAAAAGGGTAGTAGCTAATTCTCCTTGATGATTCTTCTTTTTTAGATTCAAGAATGTTTCAGTAGATAGAATTAACCAAAGACGAGACATGATGTGACAACAAGATACAAATGATTATTACATGAGTTGGATTTCTCCATATATAAGAGGGATTGTTAATTTGGAAGCTCAATAAAAAATTCCAACCATGGGATGAGATTCCTCTTTTCGAGAGGACCAATTTTGACTATTGAAGCACTGGATTTGGACAAGGTAAAATGGATTTTTGAAGTGAAGCCCACAATGTAGCATTTGATCAGGTCAACCCTAAAGAAAATTGGAAACCATTGGAAGCTTATAATACAAATGACTTCAAGCTTATCTGGAAATATTAAAGCATATTCTTCTTCTCTTCTTCATTGATTGGTTCGCACATGTTTGAGGCTAAGTCATAGAGAATTGGTTCACACGAAGTTGAAATTTCAAGGTTTGAAGTTCACATTTTTGTTTTAGGGTTTTGAGTGTAAACTAGAGGCTTGCCATGGTGAAATATCGGATACAAATGCATGCAGGCCAACTCATCCATGCAGTTAAATCCTTTCAACTGCACACCCAAAACATATTTCCTATCGTTAGAAAGTATGGTTGCAATTTGACAGTTGATCGCAGTTGACCGTGGACAAGAAATGTTGTCTTTGATTTGGATTGATGCTAGGAACATATTTCTTAATGATTTTGGGTTAATTTTTTTAGATGATTTTGTATTGGCTCATTTTACTCTCTACTAAACATTTTATGACAATATAATAGAAGAATAATTATAATGGGTTTTCCTCGTAGTGGGATTTTCCCTGGTCATTGACTGAAAATATGGTGTCTCTTACCACTGTGTTGATTGTCTCCATTGTCATTTATAATTATTGTTCTATATTCAATTACTACTGATGATTGGAAACATTAATTGTTATTGAAATATTTCTAATTGAAAAATTGAATTGGACTAATATATTTGAAATATCATAGATTAGCCTGAAATTTAACATTTCCATCCTCTGAATCCACTTCTTTCTTGAAAATTTGGCATCATTAGTAATATATAAAATAATATTTGAACATAAATCAGATGGAATATACCTCTTTAGCTACCTTATTTCCCGAACTGGTCTTCTAAAAAATGGAGTGTGTGATTTTTCTTCTTCTTAATCATTTTCTTTTATAGAGTCTGATTCTTCATCCTTTAGATCAAACTATATATTCTCTGGTTCCTTTACCCTTGGTTGAACTTCTTGTTTCATGACATCCTTCACTTCTCTAAATACCACATCTCGACTGTACACAACGTTCTTTATTTTTGGGTTCCAAAGCTTGTAACCTTTTTAACCATATTTATACCCATTGAATATGCACCCTTCATATTTATTATCCAACTTGGTTGTTTTCTCATTTGGAACATGTACATATGCATCACAACCATATATCTTGAGATGTGAGAGAGAGGGTTTCTAACCATTCCATACCTCATGTGGAGTCTTATCCTCCAACATTGATGAAGGTGATATATTAAACATGTAAAATGTAATAGCAAATGCCTCTACCTAAAATTCTTGTCCTAATATGCCACCACTGAGCATGCTCACATTTCCTATCAACATCCTGTTCAACCTTCCTACAACCCCATTATTCTAAGGTGTGCATAGAGCAGTTTTCCATGATATACCATGATTCTTACATAACTCTTTGAATTCCTTCTTGTAGAACTCTCCATTGTTATATGTCTTCAATAACTTAATCTTCTTCTCTAACAGATTTTATAGAAAAGCATTAAATCTTTTAAACCTATAAAAGATTTAATATTTATTCTTGATAAAATATGTCCATGTATTCCTGGAGAAGTCATCTATAAACAAAACATAGTACAAAATTTACACAATGATGGAACCAACACAAGTCCAAACACATCACTTTGCATGAGCTCTAAGATTTCTTCTACCCTCTTAGCACCAGAGTAAAAACTCACATGATTCTACTTCCCATATGCACAATGATATTAGAAATCAAAATCTAAAGAGAAATTAGACATACCTTCTATCATACCATTACGATATATTATATGAAGGCCCTCCTCTCCAATATATCCTAGTATTTGATTCCACAACAGTGTTTTTGGGAGAGAGTACAATATTTTATGCTCCACTTTCAAGAAAAAAAGAACTGTTGCACCCATCAATCAAAATATTTCTTAGAATCTTGTACATAATTCCAATATGAACACCCCTAGTCAATACGAATGCTTCTAAACCATCTAGAGGGCATCTTTCTCAAACACTATTTTTATACCTGCATCATTAATCTTGCTTACATAAATTAGATTTTTGGCCAATTTTGGAATGTGTAGAACACTAGGGAGTGTTCTAATCCTTTCGCCTATCAAATTCAACTTGAATTTTCCTCATCCTATGAATTTGGTATATATTTCATCACTTAGGAATACATCACCACCATCATATTTCTCGTACCCATAGAACCAATACTTATGGGGAGTCATATGGAAGTATGTGTCTGATTCAATCAATCATGCCACATGATCTACATGTGTACTTAAAGAAGCAAAGTACACATCCCCACATTCATCTGAGGTGGGTTTTGCCTTTGCGGAAGGAGGATCATCAAATCCATTTCCTTTATCAGGATTTTTAGATCTACTATATTTCTTATAATGCCCTTCTTTTTCACATTTCTAGTATACCGTTATAAATTTTCCTCGGGATTTAGAACGACTTCTAAATTTAGATCTCTGACTTGAGGAATTATTTCTATTTATGTTCTAGGTGTCTCCTCTTATAGAAAAGGCATATCCAACTTGGATCTCCATGTTTTTCTATCTCATCTCGTATTACAATGAGGATGACACTATTTCATCAAATTTAAGATAGTTGCATTATTTCCTATGGAAACAACTAAACTATCCCATGAGTTTGGTAGAGAACACATCAAACTGATGAAATTATCTTCATTTGAAATTTTAATATTAGTAGATAATAATTAACTTACCATAGTATTGAATGATTTCATATGCTTTATCTTCAAGTATCCATCCTTCATCATTGAGTTATACATTTTTTTTCATGGGGTCATTTTATTCATCGGGGACTTAGATTGATATAAAGCCCCTAACTCATCTCACAAATATTTTTCCATAGCTTCCCCTAACACATTCAACAATACTAAATCTAAGAGACACATTCACATTGTGCTCTTTTCATTTTGATTCAACTTGGCCTAGTATGTTGTTGACATCCCTATTGGTGTCATACTTGGATCTAAATAATATGATCGAGGATAATATGTATCTCTAATTTTCATGCTAAACACCATATTTTAGGCACAACTATACATGTTCTATAGGGTATCCCCTTCTACTGTCGCCATAATCCTTTCTAAGAATTCATTGCTAGCATCTTCTACATTCATCAATATTATGGAGATAGCATGGATGTTGTCTTTGTCATGACAATTCTATAGTATAATGATATCTCATTAGTGTGAATCTACAACAACAATCATCTGACACATTTCCTTTCCATCAATAATGCCCCAAAACATGAGACATGTAGAACATTAATGATCTTGATTTGAACAACCACATAAAAGATTGCAAAATATTTAATTAGTCTGCTTGTATCTTCTGAGTAGCATTTTAGAATGCATTTTAGGAATAAAGTTACATTGTGGATTTCGTAATCCACCAACTAAACTTGATACATATTGCGCTTGAAATGCTCATTTTTCTTAACTAGGTTCACCCTATGGTTGAGTACATCTATTGTGTTTAATAGGTCTCTCACATCCAATATTAGGTCCTTCTTTCTTGTTGGTAGTTGTCTTCGGTTACCCAACCCATTCTTAATCTGAATTAGATCCACATTCAAAATTTGAATGACTAGAGCTTAAATCAACACAAATCACCTGTCAAATCTAGAATTCTCGACAACAAAATTGAAGTTTGTAGTTATGGAAGCTAATGATAAGGTATGAGATGTGGTCGATGGTGTGAAGTGCCTCACACTAGATCAACCAACTACCACTCAAAAAGGTTATGTTGCCAATGTAAGCATTAATAAATTGAAAGAAAAAGAATTAAAAGAAAGAAAGAACAAGGTTACCAATTTAACAAGAACTATAACCTCAAAATGAGAACTCTATCACAAAACACCCCTATTTTTGTGCAAAAATAATGAAAAAACACCTCAAAATAAAAAATCAGTGTTGTTGCATCACCCTTTTTTTAATGATTAAAATTTCAACAATTTTCAGCAATGGCATAAAAAATCAAAATCATGATTATGGAAAATCCAAAATTTCCAGTGAATTTCAACCATGGAATTAAAGACTAAATAACACGAGTAAAAAAAAACTTTGAATTCTAACATTTTTCAACCATGGAATTAAAACCAATTATCATGAGCACAAAAAACCTTAAATTTTCAACATTTTTTCAACCATGGCATTAAAGAACAATAATCATGACTATTAAAAACACTAAAAATCAATACCTAAATCAAAGAGTGGTTCTACCATGAGCAATTTTTATTATTTGTTTTTCTTGAAGGTTCAAATATAGCTCATTTGAAATCTTAGAGTAAGACAACTTGACCCCTTTTCAATGGGGCATTAAAATTGAAAAACAAATTTAATTATGGCATATAAAATCATCATTAGTGTACACAAAATCATGAAAAACACCATTAAAAATAACGTAACAAAAAATATTTCAACTTTTTAACTTAAAAAATGAAAAAAATATTTTTTCATTAAAAGAAACCATCTTTTCCCAAACCATTTTTTAAAAATCAATAAAAATATTTAAAAAGAATTATTCCAAAACAATTTAAAAAGAAGTGAATAAAAAAAAATTCTAAATTCTAAAGAATTACACACAAAAACAACACATCAAAATAATTTTTGAAAAAAAATAATTAAAAAATGGGAAAAGAAAATAAAAAGTGATTATATCTATCTATCTATCTATCTATCTATCTATATATAATATATATATATATATATATATATATTATAATATATATATATATATATATGTACAACACATTAAAGTTTTGAAAAAATGAATTTTATTAAAAAATAATTAAGAAAACAATTTTAATAACATGACCAATCCATGACGCTAAAGCACCTTTGTTATTGACAGGTCACAAGTTCAATTCTCTCGACACTTTCACATTCAAGCTCCATAGTTAAGCTGATAGGAACTGACCCCTTCAGGTGGATCTTCCTAGTATAAATATTCCATGGACATAACAATCACCAATCTCTAGGGTTCATGAATTACATAGAAAAAATAATCAACACACACACACATATATATATAAAGAAAAATAAATAAATAAATTTAATTAAAAAAATAATGTGGTGTATGAAGGGTGAGGTGTGATATCAGTCCTCTGCTCAAGCAGTTGCCTTATAGTCATTTCATAGCTCAAGCATGGGCTATGTGATGTCTATAGGTCATTTAAATGAGTGTATGACAATGCCGAGTATTTCCGTCCCCCATGCCATGTTATTTTTGTTTATTTTTTAATTTATTATTATTATTATTTATTAATTTAAAAAATTACATATTAATGTATTTTTTTATACTTTTTTTAAATGTATTTTATTTTTTAAGTGTTTTATTGCTTTTTACCTTTTTTATCCTTTTGTTATTATTTTTAATTTTGAAGGTTTTTTCTTAGCCTCTGACAAGTAACTCAGCTCGAAATGGTCGTATAAGTGAAGTATTACATGTGAGGAGGTATGATGTTCAAATTCCCCCAAATTACTCTGTGTCTGCAGAAGGGGAATGGGTAGCGGTTGGAATTGACTTCATGTCACATGAATATAAGACTAGCCAAGTTGTTGGTTCCTCCAGTTCACGAAAAAAAGGTGGTTTTTTATTTAGTATTTCTTTTTATTTTGAAAAGAATTTTTATTTTTTGTATTTAAATACCTTTTTATAAAAGTTAGAAAAATTTGAAAAACACTAAAAAAAACAAGCATTTAAGGAAAAAAGAAAGGTAGACAAACTTGAGGTGTTGGTTTTAGGGTTTCTTTATAGTCATGAATTTGGCCTTTAATGCCATTGTTGAAAAATGTTTAAATATTAACCATAAAAAAGGGGGTTATGTTGTTCACCACTTTTGCATTTTACCACTTTTTTCATGTTGTTCATAGTCATGATATTTGGTCTTTATTCCATGATTGAAAAATATTTGAATTTTAACCCTACGAAAAAAGAGGTGATGCTACATTGCCACTTTTTCATTTCGATGTGGTTTTCGATCTCTTTCATAATCATGATATTTTATTTTGGATCATGGTTGAAAATTGTTAGAATTTTAACACTAAAAATGAAGACAAGATGATGATGCATCACCACTTTTCAAAATTAACATAAAAATCATGATTTAACGCTACCTCCAAAAAAATGAGAACTTGGAATTTCATGCTAAGTTGGTAACATTGTTAAGGCAAATAAAATATATAAGAACAATGAACTGGAATGCTACTAGGAAAGGACAAAAGAGAAAAGGAACCCAGGAGTTGGGGAGCTAAATAGTTATGAATGCTTGGCCTTCCAACCAATCCTAGAAAAATTATATTTGTCTATAAACTCATGCATGGTAAATGAGAAAGGCTTCTACGGTAGAGAATATAAGTAATGTTGTATAATGATTCCTATGATGTGAATGTAATTGATTTAGACATAAAACTCCATTATAAATCTACAATTGCTGAGAAATAAATATCAAGCATAGTTTTTCAATGTAGGAGTTTTTCCTCTAGGTTTCTCTAGGATAATGTATATTGTTTATTGTGTTTGATGATTTTGCAATGAAATTATTTAGTTACTTTCTATGTTTTCATGAATTATTAAGAAAATTGTAGCTGATGGAAATGCCATATGTTCTTTGCAAAATTCCATGAGCTTATGTCTTGGTCACATTGGCTTGCTGCTTCAAACTATCCAATCCTATCCAAAAGGAAATTAGTGGAGGAGAAAATAGTAATCTCATACTAAGTTTCTAATTATGTTTGTTTCTATCTATCATTTCACCTCCTTCACTAACTATTGGGTGCTTGAGGAATTTCGTACACACTCTCTAGAGATTTCCAACTGTCCAACAATTAGTTTAAATCGAATTTCCCTACACATGTACTCCTAGTAGATCCATATAACACTTGAATTGATGGTATCTTGGGATGGAGAGTAAACTATAAATTTCCTGTGAGATTGGTCATTAGTCCAGACAATTATTGATACTCTATGAAAATGTCACTAATTAAAAATATTCTTCCATGGTACGTTTGAGCCATGGGTAAGAACTACTCTCATGATATTATTATTACTTGATGCAATGTTGTTTCCCTCCTACTACCACCATGTTGAATTGACCAACATTGTATGGTAATATACGTGGTATCTTAACATTCCCAACCTATTTTATTTGTTAGTTCATTCAATCATTCTCATAAACAAATACATATATCTCACATTGCTAAATTAGTTGGGAAATGGTGACTTCAATGAAGTGTTTGGATTCCTTTTAATTGTTGGCGTATGGTATTCAATAGTGCTACGCATTATAAACCCAATGGAGTTGCTCCTTGTTGGGCATTTCTCTAGCCACTACAATTCCTAGTGAAGGATATTAATTTAAACTTGACTATGAATAGCAGAGGCATCATTTTTTTCTAATTCCATAAAATATTTATGCTGGTGAGATGGATCCATGAGATATATGTTGGCATTATGACCCGGGCTTGGCACTATGGCACAGGTATTGTCCTTGATGGCAACTCACTCGACAAATCACTCAGATGACAGTTTAGGCTCACATGCTCTCAGAATAAAGGAAAATGAGGTATACGCAAGTTCCTGTTGACCAAGCCACGTATACACATAAATTCACAGACCAAAAGGTGTGTATGCATATACACACACTTTCATGCACATAAAAGCACATACGGTTTGAAAAACTTGGTTTTTGGTCCTTGGTATTTGGACCTATGGTTTTGGACAATGGTATCTCGTTCGAAGTGTTGAACCTAGGTATTGGTTCTAAGTGGTTTTTAACCATGGTATTGAGTAAGGCCTAAGACTATAAAAGGGGAAGGAGATCATTAGGCAAAGGCACTCAAGGATTGAATATCTTATGAAAAGAAAGATCTAGAATACTGGTCATTGGGTTATGGTGCATATCTGGATCTGAATCAAGGAGGAACCCGAGTGCTAGAAGAAGGATAAGTTCTATTGATCGGTCAAGATCTCAAGGCTTGAAGAGAAGTATCTTTTTGTGATTTTGATTAGTTATATTTGGCGCATGTCTTGATCTGTAAATCTGATGATCTAGGTATAAATGATGTCTGAATAGTTGAAAAGGATAAATTATCTTTTACAGATCTATACGCAGGTTCAGCATAGCAAAGGCATGTATACACGCTTGTTCGGTAATGCAAAACAGCGTATACATAGGTTTTCCTTAAGATAACAACATATGCACGCAGGTTGTACATATTAAAGTAGCATATGTCTCATAAAATATGTTTTAGCTACTTCTGTTTATTGTTGCAGTGTTCTGGGTTCAGGATTGGTTTTTGGTTACTATTACTGTACTCTGGTTACAACATTCAGAGAAGTGATTGTTTGATTCAGTTTTGGTTGGTGAAAAGGATATTGGTTGATGCAGATATATTTGATGTTTGATTGATGTTATTGATGGATCCAGTTTGAAAATTTATGAAACGTTGTCCCTAGAAGAAAAGAGAAGGTTGTAGCCTTCTATAGGTCAGCACCTATGTACTAGTACATCAGCTAGTACAAGAGCTAAGCGGGTTGTAGCTCCCTTCCAAGAGAAGCTGGAGAACGAGAGAAGGTTGTAGCCTTCTGCAGGTAGAAGCCTACATACTGGTATAAGACTGCATCAATATAGAAATATTGTAAAAAGAAGTTTCTTATTAAAAGAAGAAAGAGACGAATTGCATTAGGTGGTTTTCACCCACATTGGTTTTCCACCTTATATCTTGTGTTCATGTGTGTGATTTCCTGTACTGTTTACTGCATTTGATTACTATTTTATGGTTCTCATACACAGACTAAGATCAGCTAACTAAATTAGAAGTCTGCAAGATATACACGGTTTTCTCTAAACACAGTTGCATATATACGTAGATTTAATTAATAGAAGTAGCGTATATCAATTTGTTTATGAAAATGAAAAATTGTTGTTAAATATTGATTCACCCCCCCCCCTCTTAGTATTATTTCCAAAAATTGGTAATGGAGCAGGTCCTTCAGAAGAAGCTTGATCGCTTGAAGGAAGATCTATCATCATGAGCAACTACGAAAAAGAGGCACCCATCAGGCCAACAATCTTTGATGGGAGCAACTTCGTCTATTGGAAGTTAAGAACCACAACCTATCTCCAATCTCTTGGTACATAATTTTGGGATATCGTGGAAGGAGGATACACATTTCCATCAGCAACTCCTACAAATACTGCTGGTAAAAAGCAGTATGAAACAAATGCAAAGGTTGTCAATACTCTATTGGGGACTCTATCTCAATAAGAATTCGTCAAGGTTATGCAGCTCAATACTACCAAAGAAATATGGGACAAGATCATTCTAAGTTATGAAGGAGACGATCAGGTAAAACGTGCAAAACTACAATCTCTCAGAATTCAATATGAAACTCTCAGAATGCAAAATGATGAAAGTGTGGCTAATTATTTCTTACGTATAGATGAGATTGTTAATCGCATGAAAAACTTGGGTGAAGAGATAAATGAAGTTACTTTAGTTGAAAAGGTTCTAAGATCTTTATCTTCTCATTTTGAATCAAAAGTTTCTGCCATAGAAGAAAAGTACAATCTTCAGAGTATTACTATGTCATAGCTGCACGAAATCCTAACTGCTTTCGAAATGAGAAAAGGGGGACCATCAAACATGAGAGAATCCACATTCAAAGCTTCAGGAAAAGGAGAATACAATCAGTCAGGGCATATGCCAGAAGGAGAGGAAGAATCAAACTTTTTTAAGAACCTTCAACGGGGTTCTAGAAGATTCAAAGGTAAGCTACCTTTCAAATGCTTTGCTTTTGGAAGAGTCGGTCACTATGCAACCAAATGTCCTCATGAAGATAAGCTTGAAAAAGGTAAGGAACCAGTTAAATGGAACATAAAACAAAACGTAAGTAATAAGATTTATTATACACATGAATATAGCGATGGACTTTCAAATAGTGGTGAAGATGAACATGGTAATGATTATAAACTTCTGATGGCTTTTGAAGATGATGATTTTTTGGATGCTATAGATGAAGATGATCTCTATGAAGAAATTTCTAAACTTAAAATATGTTTAGAAGAAAAGAGTATGATCATAGATACTCTGACATTCCAACTTGCTGAAAGGGGAAAACACAATGAAAAGTTAGAATGTGAAATTGTGGGACTTAGAAGAGATATTGAGAAAACAAAAGCTCTTAATCTTAGATTTGCTAAAGGATTTGAAACTTTAGATGAGATTATCAAAGTGTATCGTTCTTCTCTAATTAAGATAGGTCTTGGATATATTAAAGAAGCATCTCAAGCACAGAAGCCATCCACCTCCAAAATTTATCTTGATGTAGCAAGGAGAAGTGAACAGGTTGACAATCGTCAACAAAGGCATAGAGCTGATCACCAGGTAAATCAGGGTCAATCTACTTCAAGGATGAACAGAGATCACCGAGTAAATCAGGGTCAATCTACTTCAAGGATGAATAGAAGTTACAACCAACCGCGGGTAAATCATTCTCAATTTTCTTGAAGAATGAATGTCAATGGAAACTACAATCACCTGGTCGGTAGATTTGATAATCAGATATCATTTTGGGATTCAACTGCGTTAAGTAAGTCATTCACGTATGACCATTTCCATGAGAGGTAGTCGTAAATGACTAATTTCTCATGATTTTTGAATAGTTCACTTAGCACTCATTGCATCGGGTGATGCTCACAGGGGTGAAGAAGTGGGATTGAAACTAGTGAAATGTGGAGAACGAACCACATAGCATCAATCATCACTTCCGGGGCTTGCACCCGGTAACCAGGACTTCCCAGGAGGTCACCCATCCCAGATCTCCTCTGGCTCAAGCGCGCTTAAATTCAAAAAGAGTCAAGGGATCTCTAATTGAATGGTTCATGAGGCACAATACTTGCTAAGGTTTTGCAAATGGGGTAGCAAGCTAAGTGGGCTTGATTGTGGGGAAAAACTCCACAGTTAAGCGCGCTTGAGCCAGAGGAGATTTGGGATGGGTGACTGCCTGGGAAGTCCTGGTTACCGGGTGCAAGCCCCGGAAGTGATGACTGATGCTATGTGATTCGTTCTCCACATTTCACTAGTTTCAATCTTCTTCACCCCTGTGAGCATCACCCGATGCAATGAGTGCTAAGTGAACTATTCAAAAATCATGAGAAATTAGTCTGTTATGACTACCTCTCATGGAAATGGTCATACGTGAATGACTTACTTAACGTAGTTGAATACCAAAAATGATATCTAACATAATGCACTGCGTAAACCCCCATACTTAAATTCAAAAAGAGTCAAGGGATCTCTACTTGAATGGTTCATGAGGCACAATACTTGCTAAGGTTTTGCAAATGGGGTAGCAAGCTAAGTGGGCTTGATTGTTGGAAAAACTCCACAGTTAAGCGCGCTTGAGCCAGAGGAGTTCTGGGATGGGTGACCTCGTGGGAAGTCCTGGTTACCGGGTGCAAGCCCCGGAAGTGATGATTGATGCTATGTGATTCGTTCTCCACATTTCACTAGTTTCAATCCCACTTCTTCACCCCTGTGAGCATCACCTGATGCAATGAATGATAAGTGAACTATTCAAAAATCATGAGAAATTAGTCAGTTACGACTACCTCTCATGGAAATGGTCATACATGAATGACTTACTTAACGCAGTTGAATCCCAAAAATGATATCTAATATAATGCACTGTGTAAATCCCCATACTTAAATTCAAAAAGAGTCAAGGGATCTCTACTTGAATGGTTCATGAGGCACAATACTTGCTAAGGTTTTGCAAATGGGGTAGCAAGCTAAGTGGGCTTGATTGTGGGGAAAAACTCCACAGTTAAGCGCGCTTGAGCCAGAGGAGTTCTGGGATGGGTGACCTCCTGGGAAGTCCTGGTTACCGGGTGCAAGCCCCGGAAGTGATGATTGATGCTATGTGATTCGTTCTCCACATTTCACTAATTTCAATCCCACTTCTTCACCCCTGTGAGCATCACCCGATGCAATGAGTGCTAAGTGAACTATTCAAAAATCATGAGAAATTAGTCAGTTACGACTACCTCTCATGGAAATGGTCATACGTGAATGACTTACTTAACACAGTTGAATCCCAAAATGATATCTAATATAATGCACTGCGTAAACCCCCATACTTAGATTTGATAATCGCAGGAATTTCTTTAATGGCCAATGTTTTTCATGTCATAACTTTGGACAAAAAGTTGCTCAATGTTTTTCCTACAAGACCATCATGACTCGAGAAGCATGAAATCAAAGGAGTGTGACTGGGATCACGAAGAGGACCTACAATAACTTTTTTTCTCTTGAAAATGAAATAGAATGCTCTATTTGTAACAATTTTGGTCATGAAGATTCTGAATGCAAGAGTAAGTTTTGGCAAACATCTCAGAAGGAGCAAGCTTCATTGGGTCCCAAAACATGGAGAAAGAAAGAACCGCAACTAGAAAGATGTGGTATATCCTTATATGTGGAAGGATAGGAAAATCAGTGGTACATCGATAGTGGATGCTCGAAACGTATGACAGGTGATACAAAAAAACTTCACTCATATAGTGCCTTAGAAAAAGAAAGGAAGGTCTCATTTGGAAATGACACCCCTTCACTCATAAAAGGTAAAGGTTCTGTTCTTTTGAAAGAAAAAGTCAAAGTTGGAAATGTTATGTATGTTGATGGCTTAAAGCATAATCTATTTAGTGTTAGCCAAATGTGCGATCAAGGAAATGAGGTAATATTTTGATCAAATGGATGTATAGTTCGTGAGCTTGATACAGGAGAAACAGTGATCAAAGGCATAAGAACTCAAAATAATTTATACATACTAAAGTGTGGACAAAAACAATGCTATCTAAGCAAAAATGATGAACATTGGCTATGGCATAGAAGATTGTGGCATCTAAGCTTCCCTCAGATAAGGAAAGCATGCAAATATCGGGTTGTTCGCGATCTTTCGGACATCAGAATTCCAAATAATACAATATGAAAATAATGTCAGTTTGGTAAGCAAACCAGAACACATTTCCCTGAGAAAGAAGGATCAGCTAGTAAGTCACTTAAATTTGTCGATACTAATTTATTTGGCCCATCAAGGAAAAAGTCACCTCGTGGAGAAGAATACTTTATATTGTTCATTGACGACTTTCCAGGATGTGTTGGACAGGACTTCTAAAGCATAAAGACGAAGCTTTCAAAAAATTCAAAGCTTTCAAAGCCTTGGTTGAAAATGAATCAGATCGCAAAATCAAATGCCTCAGGTATGATCGAGGAGGGAATTTACCTCGGATGAATTTTTCGACTTTTGTGAAGAACGTGGAATAAGAAGGGAATTCTCTATTGCAAGGACTCCTCAGCAAAATTTATAAAATACCACCCACAGTCTTAATCGCAGCGAAACCACGCGAGAGAAGACTGCGGGGGTAGTAGCCATGTGAACAACGCAATGGTAACTAGGCGGAGTCACCGTAGACTGCAACAAATGTAACCAGGTGGATTGTAACCATGTGAATAGGCATGTCAAGTTAACTGGGCAGAGTCACCGTAGACCGTGCAGCTGTTAATCGAGCAGGTTGTGACATGTGAACCAAATGGAAGTAACCACAGTAACTAAAACCGTGCATCGGGAATGAAATTGTTAGTGGAGAATGTGCCATGTGATCAGTGTTTGTTACCATGCCATTAGGGATAGCCACCAAGTGTCCGAAAATGGTTAGACCCCACTGGTCACATGCTAACTGTCATCTACTCCGTGCATTATCTTGACCGCTAGTAGTTTTGTGATAACCCAAAGTTTGATTTTGGGTTTTTGTTATAATTTGTTTTCAACATTAATCCAAAGACCATGTATAGTGTTCCTAGATGGCAAAACATAACTTGACCAAGACTCATGAACCCAAATTTTAGCCAATTCATGCCAAGTTTAGTCCAAAGAAGTTTGAATGTACTTGCAGGGTTATAAGAGGTAGTTTTTTCTCATTGAAGAGGAGGGAGTGATTTTGAGTTTTGTATGTAGATTCTAGAGGATATAGGTTGTTTTGTTTTTAGTGTAACAGAAGCATCGGGAGTTGGAATTGGGAAACGTGACACGAATTGGAAAGATGGTTCAGAGAGATTTGTTATGACAAAGACCAAAAGTGATTGCGTGCACATTTAGTTTGGGAAATTTTCTGTGTAATTGACCTCCTTGGTTTCAATCGTAATAAAGCGGTCACCCATATTGAAATCAGACCTTGGAGACATAGTACATCAGGGACAAACTTCGTAATCAATCTTGTTGTTTGGTATCGCTGTGAATTTGTTGTTCTCACTTATGTTTTGCATCTTACTTATGTTTTATTAGTTGTTGTAAAGTATTTCTTCTAAAGTAGTTCTCACGATTTCAACACTTTAAGTTAACATTCAAATTCACTATTGGCTTAATCAATTCTACTTCAGTTTTAACTTATGATCATTTCAGATCATCTAAGAATTCATTGCTAGCATCTTCTACATTAATCAATAATATAGAGATAGCATGGATGTTGTCTTTGCCATGACAATTCTATAGTATAATGATATCTCATTAGTGTGAATCTACAACAACAATGGTCTAACACATTTCCTTTCCATCAATAATGCCCCAAAACATGAGACATGTATAAAATTATTTACCTTGATTTGAACAATGACATAAAAGATTACAAAATATTTAATTAGTCCTCTTGTATCTTCTGAGTAACATTCTAGAGTGAACTTTAGGAATAAAGTTACATTGTGGATTTCGTAATCCACTAACTAAACTTGATACATATTGTGCTTGAAATGTTCATTTTGGTTAACTAGGTTCACCTTAGGGCTGAGTACATCTATTGCATTTAATAGGTCTCTCACTTCCAATATTAAGTCCTTCTTTCCTTTTGGCCGGTTGTATTTGGCTACCCAACCCATTCATGATCTGAATTACATCCACATTCAAAAATTGAATGGTTAGTGCTTAAATCAACAGAAATCTACATCCACATTCAAAAATTGAATGGCTAGTGCTTAAATCAACAGAGATCACCTGTCAAATCTAGAATTCTTGACAAAAAAACTGAAGTTTGTAGTTATGGAAGATAATGATAAGGTATGAGATGTGGTTGATGGTGTGAAGTGCCTCACACTAGATCAACCAACTACCACTCAAAAATGTTATCTTGCCAATGTAGGCATTAAGAAATTAAAACAAAAAGAATGGAAAGAAAGAAATAACAAGGTTATCAATTTAACGAGAACTATAGCCTCAAAATGAGAACTCTAGCCAAAAACAACCCTATTTTTGTGCAAAAATAATGAAAAAACACCTCAAAATAAAAAATCGGTGTTGTTGCATCACTCTTTTTTTTAAGGGTTAAAATTTCAACAATTTTCAGCCATGGCATTAAAAATCAAAATCATGATTATGAAAAATCCAAAATTTTCAATGATTTTCAACCATGGCATTAAAGACTAAATAACAGAAGTAATAAAAAACTTTGAATTTTGACATTTTTCAAACATGGAATTAAAACCAATTGTTATGAGCACAAAAAACCTTAAATTTTCAACATTTTTCAACCATGGAGTTAAAGTGCAAAAATCATGACTATGAAAAAAACTAAAAATCAGTACCTAAATCAAGGAGTGGTCCTACCAAGAACAATTTTTGTTTTTTGTTTTTCTTTAAGGTTCAAATATGGCTCCTTTGAAATCTTAAAGTAAAACAACTTGACCCCTTTTCAATGGGGCATTAAAATTGCAAAACAAATTTAATGATGGCATATAGAGTTATCATTAGTGTACACAAAATCATGAAAAACACCCATTAAAAATAATGTAACACAAAATATTTCAACTTTTTAATTTAAAAAATGAAAAAAAATATTTTTCATTAAAAAAAACCATCTTTACCAAACCATTTTTTAAAAATCAATAAAAAATATTAAAAATATTTTTCAAAGCAATTTAAAAAAGCATTGAATTTGAAAAAAAAAAAAAACTAAACGAAATTAGAAAACACACAAAACACACATCAAAATAATTTTTTGAAAAAAATAATTAAAAAAGGGAAAAAGAAAAAAAAAATAAAATATATATATAATATATATATATATATATATATATATATAAATATATATATATATATAACACATTAAAGTATTGAAAAAATGAATTTATAAAAAATAATAATAAAACAATTTTAATAACATGACCAATCCATGTCACTAAAGCATGTTTGTTATTGAGAGGTCACAAGTTCAATTCTCTTGACACCTTCACATTCAAGCGCCATAGTTAAGTCGATAGGAACTGACCACTTCAGGGGGATCTTCTTGGTATAGATATTCCATAGACATATCGATCACCAATCTCTAGGATTTATGAACTACATAGAAAAAACATCAACACACGCACACGCGTGCCCGCACACATATATATAAACAGAAAACAAATAATAAATAAAAAAATTTAATAAAAAAATAATGTGGTGTGTGAAGGGTGACGTGTGACATCATTGCTCTACTCAAGCGGTTGCCTACACACAAATATATAAACAAAAAACAAATAATAAATAAATAAATTTAATATAAAAAATAATGTGGTATGTGGAGGGTGACGTGTGACATCATTGCTCTGGTCAAGCAGTTGCCTTATAGTCATTGCATAGATCAAGAATGGGTTATGAAATGACTATAGGACGTTTACATGAGTGGATAAATAATGCCGAGTATTTCCCTCCCTGTGCAATGCGATTTTTTTGTTTATTTTTATTTTTTAATTTTATTATTATTATTATTATTATTGAAATTTTATATTTTTAATATTAAAATTTTAGTTTTGATTTTGATTTTTATTTAATAATTTAAAAAAATATACATATTAATGTATTTCTTTATATTTTTTTTTTAAATGTATTTTATTTTAAGTGTTTTATTGCTTTTTATCTTTTTATCCTTTTGCTATTATGTTTAATTTTAGAAGTTTTTTCTTAGTCCCTGACGAGTAACTCAACTGGAAATGGTCATATAAGTGAAGTATTGTGTGAGAGGAGGTATGGTGCTCAAATTCCCCCAAATCACCTTGTATGTGCGGAAGGGGAATGGGTATGCGCCTAGAGTTTATAGTGGTAGTGGTTGGAATCGAATTCATGTCACACGAATACAAGACTCGCTAAGTTGTTGGTTCCTCTAGTTCACGAAAAAAATGAAGGTTTTATATTTAGTATTTCTTTTTATTTTGAAAAGATTTTTTTTTTTTCTTTTTTGCATTTTAATGTCTTTTTATAGAATTTAGACAAATTTGAAAAACACAAAAAAAACAAGCATTTAAGGAAAACAAAAAGGTAGACAAACTTTAGGTGTTGATTTTTAGGGTTTCTTTATATTCATGACAATTGGCCTTTAATGCCATAGTTGAAAAATGTTTGAATATTAACCGTAAAAAAAGTGGGTGATGTTGTATCACCACTTTTGGATTTTAGCACATTTTTCATGTTGTTCATAGTCATGATATTTGGTCTTTATTTCCATGATTGAAAAATATTTAAATTTTAACCCTATGAAAAAAGAGGTGATGCTACATTGCCACTTTTGCATTTCGATGTGGTTTTTTTTATGGTTGAAAATGGTTAGAATTTTAACCCTAAAAATGAAAAAAAGGTGATGATGCATCACCACTTTTCAAAATCAACATGAAAATCATGATTATAAAAGAACTTGGAATTTCGTGTTAAGTTGGTAACATTGTTAAGGAAAATGAAATATATAGGAACAATGAATTGGAATGCTATTGGGAAAGGACAAAAGAGAAAAGGGACCCTAGAGTTGGGAAGCTAAATAGTTATGAATGCTTGGCCTTACAACCAATCCTAGAAAAGTGATAGTTGTCTATAAAGTTTCCTTACCTAATAATTCATATACATTGCCAACGATTCATATGTTTACAAGGATTTGGATTGACAATGTCATTTTTAGTTATTTAAATCAATTAAATATCCCCAAAATTTTGGCATTGTTGCTAGGTAGGTATTAATGGATTAGGTTTTCTATTTTTGTTGTTTTCATTTTGAATTTCATTTTTATTCTTCCTTTTTTTGCATAAGATTTATTTAATATTGCATAGGTTACAAGATATTCATAACCTTTGAATGATGTTGGTAGTATATGAATAGACCTAGGTATAATTAGGGTAGACAATGAAAATATGCAATAATAGTTATGATTCTACTAGTAGCTTATATAGTAGTGCTAAAAGAAACCCCCCACATACTAACTTGTTGGTAGGGAGGAAAACAGGAAGAAATTTAATGTCTCCAACATAACTAGAATCAGTTGTGGATAGTCTTGAAGGGAAATGATCTACACCACGTGTAAATTTTAAACAAAATCATATTCTACATATCATATGGCTTAGGAAACTCTAATTAGTGAAATCAGCTAGTAGCTAAAAGTAGAAGAAGAGATTAATTCAAGCCTTGAACTTGAGTCTCCCTTGAGAACTAAGTATGACTTATTTTCAGTTTGGGGTAAAGACATGGTAGAATGAGAAGGAGAAGGAGGAGTATACATGAATTCAAATGGTGAAGCTAATGAAAATGTAGGAGAGGTAACTTTGGGTTCCCCATAGTGGACCTTACTATGAACATGAAAATGAAGGACATTCTTCCATCCATGTTGCCTCATTTCCATATTATGGTGATAGAGGAAAATGACACATTTATTTTTTAACTCATATCTTATGTTGAAATTATGCTTATTATAATGATTCCTAGAAACTAAATTATTCCTTTTCATCCTCAAGGACTCAAATTTACATTGTTTTATGGGTTTTGTGGGGCTGGGGGAGGGGCGGTGGGGGGGGGTGTGGGGTGGTAACCACAAAACTTGGGATGAAATCAAAAGTTCCTTTCTTAAAGAATACCAAGAATATTTTAAGGCTATGGATGCAAGGGAAGCAATTTTTGGGATGACAATAAAGGGGATGAGAGCTTCGAGGATTACCTTGAAATATTCTTGTGTAACATCTAAATATTCAAACAAAATAGGATAAATCTAGATACTATTAGGACCATCTTTTTAAAAGTTATTTTAGATGAATCCATTGATGTAATTAATTTTGTGGGGTTTGGGGACATTTCCAAATTATCCTTTGAGTAAATCTTTGATATGTCTAAGAGGTAATTATGAAGTGAAGCAAGATCCAGTAAGGGACCTCATGAATATTTTCTAAATCTTATAAATCTACATCAAGTAGTGGGGAAATTAGGGAAGTATTAGGGACTTTAATGGAAAATTTTAAGACTGACATTCTTGGCACCCTTAATTTGTAACTTAATACTTTACAAATTGAGAAGAAGTAGAAGGAACAAAATGCAACCTTGTTTATATTTTTCCCTAGATGTAGAAAAAAAAACATCCATTAAAAGAATTCCCCTTGAATAACATAGAGATATGTTTTATTTGTGTAGGTGAACATTTAATGAAGTGTTATTCTTATTTACCTAGAATAAAGGAGGTATATAAAGGAGAGAATGAGACAATATAACAACTATGTACTTTGGAACCGAAGAAACCATGACAGCCTCATCCACCTAGTATAACATCGGAACCTACATTTTTGAAATTATTCATACCACCCTAGTCAGTAATATCCACCTTGGAATCTCACAATTCCTTCACTAGCATAGAACTAACATCAAAAGCATCTTTAGAAATAGGGATGGAAAGGGCCCAACTATGGGTATATTCCCACCTACTCCTATCCCATGCAAACTCAATGATACTCATAAATTCCACAACAATACCCTTCACAACCTTATTAAAAAACACCTCACAATAGATTATGCAAGCCCAACAACTACAATTTCCATCCAACCAAATTCCTATACCTATGGAACTCGTTTTCTATCCTATCCGTAACGTAAACATTAGAGTAGCTCGACCTACTTACGACACTAAGTTGCAACATTTTCTCGCCTATCTAGTCACATAAATAGTATTGTAGGATTTGCACTTGTGATCAAGAAAGGTGCTCCAAAAATCACCCCCATCATCATTAAAGAAGAACCAGAGGAAGAAAATCCTAATTAGACAACTAATGATGATACTCATATCATAATAAAACAAATAACTACTCATTCAATCCATCCCCACTTATCCAAAGAACATCCATATTTGGAGATTTTAGATATGACTAAACAAGTATATTTCTTTGAATATGATCTGATCATCAAAATTAAAAATATATGCTGTTGGGATAGGGTCCCTAGGGTCAGTTTTGGGGTTAGTTTAACCAAATTTTGTAAATTTTTTGTAAAGAATGTAAAGTCTCCATGAAATTTGGATGCGGAGCGGGCAATTAGATAGGAGTCAAAGGGGCTTTAGCCCCTTTTTTGGGTAAGTGATAGGTCGGTTTTGAGACTCACCCATGGGCTGCGGGCCATGGTATTGTATTTGAAATGATATAAATTTGAGTCATATTGACTCAACTAAAAAAGGTAGAGAGTAACAAAGTCAAGATAGAGATAGTTTTGGGAAAGTACTAAGGCAAGAAGGTTTTGCTTCCTCTACTTAAGCGAAAGGGGAAGGCTCCTGCAACTGAGTGCGCAGGAGGCCTTGGTAAGTTTGCAGCTAAGTGCACAAGAGGCCTTGGTAAGTTTGCAGTTGACTGTGTGGACCCTTGTAGCTAAGTGTGTAGGGTAAAGAGGTCTGTAAATTGAATGTTGGAATTGAATAAAAACTGATTTTGGAGAAATATC
>APFE031490371.1:0-36874 GCA_000404065.3 Pinus taeda
TGTCCTGACCTCCTGAAGGACCCTCATCAAACATGGGCCTCTTGCCCCTATCCTGGATCTGTACCTATGCCGAAGAAGAAGGCGAGACCCCTTCCACATGATGTGGAGATAATACTCGTTGTGCTGATGAAGTCAACGAGACCCCTTCCACCCTGGGTGGAGATAGTACTCGTCGTGCAGATGCAAATAAGACCCTGTGGCCTCACTGATATGTCACATACACTGGAGCATTGACATGCTCGGTCTCAGGGATGTCAAACTACTGTGAAGGCCCTCCATCATCATGAACTATCTCTGGAGGTGGCTGAGACGCTGTGAAGAAGTCACAGGAAATAAAATATTCCCAAGTAATGCCTTGCTGTGCCAACTGATGAACCACCACGATCTTGATCAAGGCATAATGATAAATACTGTTATGCTGCTGTGCTGGGGTCTTCCTTTATACAAGAGACACCATCTTCTCTATGTTGCGAAACATGAAGTATGGAATGTTCATCATACGTACCCTTGTAAAATGCATCAACAAACGGACATGGTACGCATAAAGATGGGAGAATCTGCCCTCACAATTGAAATACCGAATGATAAGTTTCATCAAAGGTGCAAATTGATCATTCAGGTAGTGAAAAGGAAAAACCTTGCTCAAATGCTTCATATACCCAAGTTTGATGTATGGATGATAGTAGGATTTATCTAACTGCTGACATTTATTCCATTGCTCTCCTACATTTGGTGTCCCAGTGGCCTCTGCAATAATCTCTGGTGACAAAATGAAATCAACTTTGGCGAGGTTTACATGGCCATCATGTAAATGTAGAATGAACAAACGAGCTAGCTCACAATGATGCTGGAAGTGTGAAATTAATTCACAATAGCGATAGCATGACTGACGGCGAAAACAATCCATTGCAAGTGGGCAAGCTTGCAATTGAGCCAAAGAAGTAGGCTCTTCCTGAGAGGCTTACCACCTTTGCCTCCTCTGCGAGACCTTCTTGGCACATTACCCTCTGCTGTAGAGTCACTATCATACTGCTGTTCATACTCTGACTCCATGTCTGACATGGCTTTGGTGTCAAGATGTCTATGATATATATAGTAATACAAATGTGATGGAGTCAATTTTCAATGTATACTCAAAACTCTAGTAATTTTTCCACGGCATCAAACAAACCATGCCATATTTAACAATGCTCTGTTTTCAATGAATTTACAAAAACAGTCCCCTTTTGACAAATGAGCAAAATACAATGTGTGCTCTTTGGAATGTTAGACTAGGGTGCACAAATGAGTAAGGAGTTGGTTCTGTCATCAATGAAGGATGAGAGACATCTTACTAAACCACCCACATAGTTTAAAACAACTTAAGGGATGCCTTAGTTATGAACCTAGGGTTTCATTTTCCCAAAACCCCAATACATCAAATCCCTTCTTTGAAACATGTATCAAACACCCTAACATTACTAGGCAGCAATAACATACATATTTGCAAGCTTGGAGTGAGTTTGGTTGAGTTCTGGGCACATACACTAGTTTTTCTGTGGCTAAGATCCAATGCGCAGCGCTCAACCCTAATGCGCAACGCACACTCCTATGCGCAACGCCTTTGTAAATTTGCATTGGCTCAAACTGCCTAATGCGCAGCGCACCACCCAATGCGCAGCGCACCCCTAATACTCTGTCCACAGGTTTGCAAACTGGTTTTTCACCCTCCAATACTTGAACACGCTCTTGCTTTGATATTTGGTGAACAAATAGACTTGTTTTCACCTTATATACAAACAAAATATCTAATTTGATTTAAATTGATTCAAAAACCCACTTTGTAAGGTTTGGGCACTTTTCACTTTTGGTCTTTTAATACAACAGTGCTTTTTGATTTTCTCATGCTTTTCTGAGGTTTGGACTGATGATCTTTTATTGATTTTTTGCAGGGATCTAGCATTTTGGCTTAGGAGAAGATCAGAGACTTGCTCTGAAACTTTTTGAGATAAAAGAAATACAATTATTTACAATAACAATTTTTAGTTCCAAAACAGAGTTTTGGACTAAAAATGTTTTTAAATGCTTTCTGAGGAAACATATTAAATGATAATCTTTTGAAACCTACGTCATGGCCTGCAGGGTTTAGTATGTGTATGCATGAGACTCAAAACCCTAGACTCTAGGACTAAAGACCCTTTTTAACAAAACTAATCATGTCTGACAATGAAGAAAATGACCATGTACTTATATTTTTAGAGAGATTTTTACTAACCCTGTAGGGACAAACATGAGGGAACACAAGACAACCACACCCCCTCGTCAGTCAATGGCATGTCGCTAGCGAAATGCAACAAAGTGGAACAAGAGAGACACCTAAAAATGATATGCAAAAGCGAAAAGATCTCTGACGGAGGGCTATAAGGACCGGCTCTAACAATGATCACCATGATTAACATCCCTTTCCACTTTGGAGTGCTGGGTAGAACCCCTATTTCCTTGAATTGTGCATGTACCTTGGACTTGGTCACTAGATCAAGGATGCATTGTATTGTGCAATTATGATTATGTATTATATATGCCCATGTATTTGTTATGCTTTATGGAGGATACACGAGGGAGTTTGATGTTCCCCTTATGTGCTTTGGTGGGACATAGTGAGTTTTTATCCACCATGTTCTTTTTATTGGAGTATGAGCCATTTGAGCCTTTTAGAGCTTATATTGGGTTGTTGGTTCATTCAATATTCAACCTTCCTTTGCATCTTCTTAGAGTGTTGGTGCATGAGCATAGCTTGGATATTCAAGAAAAGTCACCCAATTCACCCATCTTGGTTAAAGGATGGCTAGATGTAGCACATTTATCCACTTTCATGAATAATATTGCATCTAAATTCTCTATTTTTATGTCTTTTTTTATTCATCTATACTTTGGATGCTTTTTGTTTAATGCTTTAATGAAATATTCAACTCACTAGTTTAATGAGTTTAAGATTGTCAACATTGTTCCTCTTTCTTTTCCATCCTTTGTACTTCTCTCTCTCTCTCCTCTTTGTCCCTGTCAATTTTACCTTTTAGCATCTGCTAGGGAACATGGTGGTCAAATGAATAGATGAACTTGTGTGAGGCATAACTTCCTCATACAAACTTTGATTGAGGTCATCCTTGCATTGTTGGAAAGTTCTTAGCATCTATAACAAATTAGAAGGCTAGGAACTTATTTCACAAAGTTTTGACCCCATAATTACCTTTTAATACCTCAAACAACCTCAAGAAATTTCATGACATAAAATCATAATAATAGGATCTTCCCATATATCTTACAAGTTCATGACTTTGATTTTTTCCACTCAAAATGTATCGAAATGGATGAAGAAAATACACTAATCATTTCAAGCCATTATAATTACACTCTTAAATCAAAATGTTGTTATCAACTTATTGTTGATATTGGTCTAATTTGGCCTCATTGTCATTTCACTCTTGAAAATGTTCTTACTTGTCTCAAAAGTGAAACTAGAGACATTCAATTTAGAATGGATTATCGAATGCCAACATTAGCCTTCTCTTTTTTGATTCCTCATTAATAGAGAAATAAATGGTTCCATATCCCACTAATTTTATAAAAATAAACTATGGGGGCTTCACTCAATGAACCTCTAACCTATCATGTGTGTTCATGGCATATTAAACAATACCCTTAATTTGACTACATATTGGAAAATGCCCGTAAAAATCACATTAGTTGAATTGAGGCTTCTGTGATCCATAATAGTTGAAAGAATAACTTCGGCGTAAATCACATGTAGACAGACATTTGGTCGACGCGTTTCGAAACAACCAGATTGGTTCATCGAAACAACACTGGTTTGTTCGAAACGCGTTGACGAATGTCTGTCTACATGTGATTTACACCGAAGTTATTCTTTCAAAAATCACATTACTTAACCCCCTATCAATATGAACCCAATACACCTTCCCAATTTAAAAAACCCCTACTTCCACTAGACATTGTAGGTATCCATTTTTTCATTAACATCTTTTATACCCCTTTATATTTTTTCATTAACTTTGAGCTCCATTTTTTTACCTGCCAATATAAAAACTTTTACCCCCTATATATCCTCCAATATATTATGCCATTTTTCCCTCAATATATATCCCCCAATATGAACCCACGTGGTATGGTATTTCTCATCCAATGAAGCCCCCATGAAATAAACCCATACATATAGATACTTTCATACATAATTACAACATCATATTGCACACATTCCCATTGTCATGAAAACTCTAGTCACATGAGTGCTTTGTATCTTTAAAAAAAAAAAAATCTCGATAAACTCATGTAAAGTAAGCTCTTAGAAATAATAGCACTCTAATAAATAGAGAGTTTATTTAAAAAAAACATCCAACGAAAAGAATCTTGCACTTTAAACTCCACATCTCTAATGCCCATGCTTATCATCCATTCATTCAAAGTGTAATAGACAAAATTTTCAAAAATATCCCAAATAATAACATCAAAATCACCTTCATGGGGTGGCATGTATGGCGATGAGTGTTCTTTTGACCCTAGAGGAATTCTTGTATTCACATATGCTTGGGATCTAGGCACATAAACAAATAACCAAGATGAAGGCTACAATCTGTGCAAAGCTTAAATATCAATGTAGGCATTGGCATCTAAAGATTATGTGTGATCACTAATTTTAAAATTGTCATTGAGCATCTACATATAAACATTGTTCTAGGTGACACTCTTTTCACATCATTACTAGAATGAATAAACCAAGAAGTCAAAAAATTATTAAAGGTTAAACTTTTCCATATATTCAAAATCAAGCCATTAGGTTGAAAATTAAGGAAATTATGGTCAATGGAAACCTTAGTAACCAACTAATTCACTAACTAGACATGAAAACCAACCTTAGTAACCAACTAATTCACTAACTAGACATGAAAACCAAGGCACATCACGTTCATTAAATTATACATGTGACATCAATTAAGGAAAGCTCACCATATAGTGGAGTACTAGTATGAAGGGACTAATTCCCTTTGCTTACATGAAGCAACATTCATTTTTAAAATTATTGAACCTGTAGGGGACTATCTTGGCACCATTGTGGGATAATGGTAGGGATATATGGTTCTTCGAAGGGGAATTACAACAATACAAATTCAACCTTTGCTTTATAGAAGTTTGTCTTTTTAATTGGTTAGTGTGGTTGCTTTATTTTATGCTTTGGAGCTCTAGAAAGCCGACTCATTTTTCCTTCTCTCCTTTAGTTAAAGGAAAAAAAAGTATTCATTGTTGCTGTCTGTGTAGAAAGGTTTTGTCCTAGGCCCTTGTCTTTATCATGGTTCTATCTTGATTTTTTTTATTATCCCTAGAAGTTTTCAATGCTTTTTCTCTTTTCTAGGTGTTACTTTTTCATTTTCTAGATTTGGTCTGAATTGGGTAGGGGTCTTCTCGTTTCAAAATGCTTTTTCTCTTCCTTTTTCTAAGTTGTATGCCTTCTTTGGTGTCTCTATGTGAGTGATTTATTTTCCCCCTTTTTCTTTTGATATCCTTTGCATAGTTTGCATTCCTTAAGCTTGGATTGTTTGGGTAGTTCACAACTCTCTCAAAAAAGGTGGATAGATTTTATTGGAATTTCAATTTTGCATTGTGTATTTGACAATATTGGACATTAGAATGATTATAGAGAATGGTAGGAGTTTGGGTGGGCATTAGAAGCGATGAAGAGACTATTTAGGGTAACATAAGTTCTATTTTGGTAGCTATAGGAAGAATTTAGGAATAGAACCATCAAATAACCTTATAATTCCACAATAGTAAGTACTTTGGCTTATTAAAAGTGTCAAATTTTATTTTTATGTTGAAAGCATACAATAACGTACTTTGTACCATCATCATAAACATATCCAAAAGAAATTGCCAAAGTACATTTAATTGGTATTATAAGAAATTTAAAAAAATATATAATTCACCAACTTCCCATGAATAAAGAAATTATTAAAAAATTAAACTCAAATTAAATCAATATAAAATTACTAAAAACATGTCAAATTAAATCAATATAAAATTACTAAAAACATGTCTTTTATTAAGATTATATGTTTTTTAAAACTGCTAAACTGTTTAAACTTTTTTATAAAGCCTAAACTATCAAAATTTACATTGTTATTTTTTTATAAAACATATTTTTATATATTCTTATTTTTATTACCCACTTCATTAATATTTTATTAAAAAATTCGCATTCAAAACTCTTATAACTTTTAAAAACATAATCGACACTGACAAAATTTACTCACCTCGTGTACATCATAAAGTTTACAAAGATCAAATCAATTAATGTTATAACTTTTAATCACACCAGAGTCCTTCAACTACCACTTCAGGTCAAACATTTTTTATTGCAGTGCCTAGTTATTCATAAATATGGCAAATGTGTTTGTCCTTAGACCACTTTAAATATTTTATGTTAACATCTCACTATGAAGCAATATAGAGTATAAGGTCAAAATTACAAAATCCAAATAGTTATTGGTTTCTTGTTATTCAAAGATAAAGTACAAAGGAGGGAATCCAAATTAACTAAAAGTATGATTGGATAGGAGAGATTGTTGGATAGTAAAATGAGAGTGACTAATTTTATATCCAGAAATTGGAAATTATTAAGATATTATAGTGATAAAACGTAATAATTTAAATTAATAAAAATATGGATAGGTAAAATGATAATATTGTATTTAAGAGAGTTAATAAAAATATCAATTGGGTTTGTATTGGATGGTTGGTAAAAATGATCTTTAGTTTTTTATTTATATTCAATTTTTATAAGATATATGATGAATTTATACTAAATAATTATTGTTATAATGATTTTTAGCAAATATTCAATGCTAAATACTACATTCAACATATTCAAAAAACTTGTTAATATAGTATTGGCAATAGCCTATGTGACACGTAGCTACTAATAAACCTCTAGGGTCTATGACATGTTTTCCATAAACTAGGTCACAACCGGGGGATTTGAAACCTGGATCTCTTAGTTTTCTCGGGACTCACATTATTTCAATCATCAATTGTGTTGCCTTCTTGGATACTTTTATGTAGATGTTATTCCCTAACCAAAAGGTCAATGTAGGGCATTCAAATAGCTTATTAATATAACATGGGTGCACAAGATAAGTATATGCTCATCAAGTAAATTTGAACATAAAAACTCAAAACCAACTCTATGTAGATATTATTCCTTAACCAAAATGTCAATGTAGGGCATTTTATGATTTACTTACATCACATGACAAATTCAACATATGAAGTTGCAATGATGTACAAGACCATGGGGTGATCAAAGTCATGAGCAACTACCACTTATTATGCTTTTTTAACCAAAATGTAAGGTGGGGGCATTTAACAAGGTACTCACATCATTAGTAGGAATTCAACCCATGGAGTTGCATGTAAAGTTGTGATGCATGAGAACCATGAGAAATGTTTTTAATAAAATTTCAAATTGAGTCATTCAACAATGTAGCCATATTATTAGTATGAATTCAACCTAAGGTGTTGTATGTAGAATTTTATCAATGCAAGGATACCACGAGGATCAAACCTAATACCAATATTTTTGGAAATAGATCATCCTTAACAAAAATTCTAAGGGCATTTGGATTTGTAGAAATTCAACCTAAAAAGTTGTATGTGTAATTGTAGCAATGCAAGGATACCACTAGGGGATCAAACTTAATACCATTATTCTTGGAAATGGATCACCCTTAACCAAAATTCTAAGGGCAGTTGGACTGGAGATCAAACTTGAGATTAACTACTTGAGGATATGGCTTCATTGATGCTGGATCAAATTAGAGGCTAATTACTTATAGATATGGGTCTTTAACCAAATGCCAAACTAAGGCATTTACCAAGATACCTATATCAATAGCATAAATTCAACCTAAAAAGTTAGTAGAGTAAAGTTATAGCAATGCACTCGTAAAAGAGATCCAACTTAAGACTACCTACTTATAGACATGGATTCTTAACTAAAATATCGCATAAAAGAACTCAACAAAATAGGTAAAAACTCAATTTACAAAATTGTATATAAAGTTGTAACATTTTACTATGATAATTGTCATTAATAAAAAAATTCATCACATGATTGTATGCAGAGTTGTAACAATGTAGAGTATCAAAATTAATACTATAGGATTACTATAAATTCACAATTTGGTGAAAATCTATATTTTCTTTAAATTGGAATGTTAATATAATTGGATAAATGGTTTGAAATGATAAACAGAAAATCGAGAGTAATCCATCTCCATGGCATTGCAGAGATACTTTATGAAATTGGAGGTGATAGAGATAACACAGGTCCACCATGGAAATTGCCACTCATAAATACATGTAAATGGAGTTGAAGGATTAAAATGCTGTAAATGGAAATGTAAGTATTTGTAATACATCTGCACATGAAAATTCAAACCACTGTCAACTCGTGCACTCTCTAATGGTCCACGTGAACCCTGTGAACAGATCAGCAAACAATGAAACTTGAGCCTGGAGTTCTGAGAGAAGGAAAAGGTAGGCCCATGCACATGCCATTCCAATGTGAAACAGTATGCCACAGATGCCATTCCAATTTCTGGTAGTATTCGTTGGCCTTGTTTACAGAGAGGCTGACAATTTTGTCTCACACATTTTTTTCCAGAAATTTGGTTATCAAATTTTCAAAATTTGATAGTTGGAGTATTTGAATTATTTTTTAATAATAGAAATAAATTCAGTACCATGAAAATTTTCGAGAACACCAAAATTTAATTTAAATCTCCAAAAATTTCAACTAATTTTATCAAAATCTAGTCTAAATTTCCATTATTTTCTGAACGAAATTATAACCCCTTTAAACTACTCTATATTCATTTCTTGTTTTTATCTACTCTGTATTCATTTCAGGTTTTCATCCGTTCTAACAAGAAAAGTACGGAAAAGTACAGTAAATTTTAACATATATTGTCGTTAACTATGTAATGTCATTCACAGTTCAGAATGCCACAACTTTGTCATATATGTCCTCTGCAACTCCAATGACTCATTTATTGCTACCGATGACGACCAAAAGGACAGAATGAATACCCTAACTGTCCTGCCATCACTGTTGATGTTGTGCAATTCCGGTCATTCCTCAGTATTACAGGATCATTAGGTTCGGCTTAAGGTGAGCCTGTAGATGTGACTAGCTCATTCAACGATAAATATATAGTTTTCTTATGATTTACAGTAGATTGGCAGAATTGAAAGTATATTTTTGACATATTATTAGTGATTTATTTCAGGTAATGTGATTTTTTTTAAATTGATTATTAAGTTGCTATCAAGATATAAAGTCATTTTGTCAGAGAGAAAGACTGTCATTCACAGAGAGCAACCAATGATAATGATAATGAGCCAGTCATTTTGAATACTGATAATGAGTCAGTCTGCATTCACAGAGAGCAACCAATGATAATTATCTTCACTACTGATTTAACAACTAACTGACATATTTTCTCACTGTTTCGAAAAAATATCTATAAATATAATATTTTAAAATTTCCTATATATTTTTATCAAAATCCAATCCCCTTAAAACTTTGGAATCACCAATTTAAATACTAAAATCAACTTAATTCTGACAATCCAACACAATCTCTCTCAATTCCTTTTGAAAAAAAAACCACAATCTATAAAGGATGATCGTAAGTATGAAGTGTGCGTATATCATGTGGCAATTTGGTTGGATTATGCTTGCCCACACCGTGGCTCCAGGTGCTTAGCACATAACACTTCATTTAGTGTTCTGTAACAACTTCAACAGAAAACTAGCAGAGAGACATGGTATATGAGAGTTAGGCAGACCTTCACTGCATTGACCGGTAGACAGTGGCAACAAGAGGGGGACCTTTGAGTGACAAAAAACGTCCATGGCAGTAAGGGGAAGGTGTAGAATGTTAGGATAGTGTCTAACTATCTAGGCAATCTAAGAATTGTTGCATTGCACAAGCGTTAACTGCAGTGAAAGTGACATTTTACTGCAAATTTTTGACATTGCTTATTAGTCCTACGTACCCTGTCCCAAGTACACTGCCTTTTCAATATTTTCAATAATTTTTATAAATGCATGTAGCGTAATTATATAAATTTCTTTTTTAGGGTTAAAATATTTATATCATCATATATTTTTTGTTTTTAAAAACCATAAAAATAATTAAATTATAATTTATCTATATTCATTTTAATTTTGGATAATCTGTAATTCACTTAAAAAGAAGTTTGTATTCAAAGAGATTTGATCTCTTTGGGTGCTTAATAGATCCAAAGTTAAGATGGATTTAATTATAATTAATTATAAATATAGTTATTAAAATATATTTATTTTATTTTATTTTGACCTAGTTAAAATGTTAAATAGGATATTACAACATCTTTATCATATTACAAATGAGGGACCTCCACAGTTGGTCAGAAGAAATTACATCCAATATTGGAGTCAAGCAAGGATGTTCCTTATCCCCTACCCTTTTTGGCATTTGCATTAAGAAATGATGTCCCTTATGCCCTACCCTTTTAGGCATTTACATTGATAAGCTAGAGGAATGTCTAGAAGTTGTAGGATGTGATGGCCCCAAGCTCACTAGTATGGTCCTTACTCTCCTTTATGTTGACGATATAGTTCTTTTAGCCAGGAGTCATCACTATCTTGACAATAAACTTAGAATCCTCCCTGATTACTACTCTGAGATGGGTATATCTGTTAATGTAGAAATTCCTTGTAGATTCAAACAGCTTATGTAATCTGCTAAAACAAAAGACTTGAATCTACTCTACGCATTAGTGTTAACAATTAATCGATTGAGAAATCACAACATAGACATGAGACAAGGATCAAACACATATGCTCAAAGATTTATCTAAGGGGAAAGCAACTACTCAAAACCCCTTCATATCTATATTGCATTAGTCAGGAAAATAGAGAAGAAAATACAATGCTTATTCAAGTCTGAACAATCTCTGCACAAGTATAATCTATCTCACAACCTCACAAGCTGATTCTAGCCAATACTTAACCAATTTTGTTGTCTACCAAGCTCTTATTTCCTTGTGTTGTTTCCTTAGTAATTAGCCCCCTATTAATTAGGGAAATCCCCATCCTGAATTGTACAATCCCTATAGGCCCTTCTCTGACTGCATGCACCACTTGTACAACTCAAAAAAATATACAACTAATAGTACACTACCATTGAACACCAATCTCAACTGGGTAACTCGAATGTCACGCATGCATGAGTTAATTAAGGCTGATTTATCAGTTAACTGGTTGAACATTGGAGTTGCACCCCACTGCTAGACCTCCTATTAGTTCCTCCAACAGTTGGAACTAGTTTAACTTACTTTAACTTAGTTTATCTGAATTAAATTATTACAACTCAAATTAAATTCAACCTAGGCTCCTAAAATTTAGGAACCACTCTACATGACTCAAGTTAGCCCCTCAACTCGAATTAATTGAGCCAACAAAGTGAAATTAACTTAGTTAACTCATTCTTGTTGTCTTCTGATGTGGAATTACAATTTTCTCCTAATTTAATTCATAGGAAAATTAAATCGGGATTTTTGTGTTAGCATTTTCAACACTCCCTCTCAACAAACAAGGGATTCACATCTACCCCAATCTAGCACCTTTGGAAATTATTGCACGGAACACTTCTCATTGTTGTTGTTGCTACTGCAACATCTGTAACTAAAGAACATAAAAAATAAAATAAAATAAAATCATTGAATCTGTTATCTCCATCTCACCCAAAGTTCCTTTCGAGGATGGAGAAAATATGTAAGACCTATAATGTGGTAAAAGAAACCCATCCTCCAATGCTTATATCTTAGGATACCATATATTGGATTAATTTTTCAAAGGTTCAGTCCATTCTTATAAAGCCCGCAGCTCAGAGCTCAAGTCACCCTGCATACGAATCCGACGACTATTCACATCGACTCTGGCGTCATACATGCAATAGAGTTAAATGTAGAGCAGACCCCTGGTGTTGAAAGGTTAGCACCCATCCAACAACCATGATCCATTCCAACACCTAATATAGAGTACTATGATCCACAGCATAGCCCGTCGTAACAGGGTGGGAACCACCCACTAGACGGTCTTCTCTTATTGGCTCAATGATGTTGAAGGTAACAGGTAAAAGGTAAATGGTAAAGGTTATTGATAGCCCATCTGCTTCCCCCTGAGCCCATCATCGTCACCCTAGACCAATCACTGAATGTCGTGTGCCTCCTTCCCCCTGCTCCTAATTCTGCCACTTGGACAATTGTCCTTGTCCTTCACATAAATCCCCGAAGCCCTAAAATTACGGCCTGGCATCAACCATTCAGTCCCAGCCAAAGAGCATTCTGCCTGGACCACCGTGTAGGATTCACCTCTTAGCACACTTCCAAAGGTCATGTACACCTTCCAAAGTCGTTTTCAATCCTCCTTGCGAGCTCCAGGTAACCCGACCTCCTCGTTTGTTACTTTTGTTTTACTCAGAAGAATGAAACACACGGCACCTACAACTCCTAAAACCCATGAGGTCAAAAGCACCGGTGTCAGATCTTTAACGAACATTGAAATCTAAATAGCCGACCCTGCCTATCCCTTCCCACTCACAAATCTCCGCTATGAGATGTTTCTCGACCATATAAGGAATGAGGATCCTTTAAGGGTTGTTAACTTTGGACTGTATTACCAAATTCCTCCTCCAGTTCACTACCTCCTAGAGTTTATATCTTGGTTAGCCGACTCCTATCAAAAGGATAAGAACCAATTCATTTCTACTTCAGGAGTTGTAATGCTCAAGATAAATTCCCTCTTAATCTAAAGAGATTTGAATTTCCCTGAATCCTCCACTATGCACATGTTCACCGATGCTGCCCTAGCTGACCATTTCGCAACACTCCTAGCCAAGGAACAAAAATCATTCATGGGGAAAATCCTCACTCTAGAGGTCAAAACCCTACCCTCAGATATTTGATTCCCATTGATTCTCTTTCGAGCATTAGTCCAACCTGTTTTAGCCACAATTTCTTGTCTCATGGGCATAGATACTGCCCTGAAAATAAACGGGGCTGCTTTGGGATGTTTACATAAAATGAAACAACCTGGGTGCCAAATCAATATTCCAGGATATCTGTTAACGAGAATTTTCTTCCAACTCAACTATTTCAGGGTCTCCTCTTATTTTCGCTACTACTCATTGCTATTCTACTTGTTCCTATACACTCACATCGAAGAGTTTCAATGCCTTCACCTAGATGTGTTTTCTCCTAACAAAGAGTGAAATTTAGTCTTCGACTGGAATACCTCGGTGAGGAAAAGACTTGGTTTGGGTGGGTACTCTCATTTCATTTCATCTTTCATGGCCATTTCTTACTAAATCATCTATGGGGTCCCACCCCAAGAATCTTCCCAAAGCAGAAGCAGCTCCTCCAAATCAACGAGGAAGTTGTCATTGGAGACTGGTACCTCTATGAGGATCACATAAAAATTTCGGTTTATGGATGTGAACTCCCTCCATATCATCTACCAGTGTTTTTGCCTATGAATATCTTTGCCCTCGAGTTCATCAGACAATTCCTTAGTGTAGACCTGCTCAACTTTATACCGACAAAGAAAGGCTACATTTTTAAAATGGGAGAATTAGTAGGCCCTATTTTGATAAGTACCAGACATGCCTTCAAAATAGTTGAGGCCCTGCTCAAATTCATGGAGTTTGAAAAGGGACAAATTTTGCATTACGATACCCGAGGCATACTTGCTCGAAGAAGCAAAAAGATTAAAGCCTCAACTTATATACATGATCTTAAGCCTGAGGTTGAATGGAAAGCTAACTTTGATTCCTATCCTCTTAATACAGGGATGGAGAATGAATCCCCAGTCAGCACGGAAAAACATAAAAGAGGACTGCTAACACATTAGGGAAAACTGACATGGAAGAGGGACATGTTCATAAAAAGGCATGAAGTCAAGGGCCTGAACAAGGATTGGAACATGAATAGGAATAGGAAGAGGAATAACAATGTATACAGCTAGAAACACTAGTGCCTGATAGCCTAGGTTTCCAGATCAATCTGGAAATACCACTAGTTGCTTCATGTACATCCTCGACTGAGGTAGTTGTCCAAGAAACAGAGGATAGCCTTTATGCTGCAAGGACAAGTTGGTCGCAAGGAAAGGCCATCCAAGTGAGAAACATGAAAGAAAAGGAAAAGTTGCACCAAGAAATGTCCTCTAAGATAACTCCTCGTCACACTAGAGTACTAGCTGTAATGGACTCGGAGAAAGGGGAGATGAAGATAAGATTGCAGCATCCCTCAATGCAAACCCTACCTTCTGGCCCTCAATTCCATGATTTGGATGTCTCTTTGGATTTGAATAGTGTCCCCTTGGTAGATAAAGTCAATTTACACAGGCAGGTTGGAGAATTTTGTATAATGACATTTAAAAGAAACAGATGACCATTGACCGAGCTCAAACTTATATAGAGAATATCTCCAATAAGGTGAATATGGAGAAGGTCAAGTCCCAGGCGATTTTTCTACAAAAGGAAGCATATAAAGAACTAATCATGAAGATGGGGGTGGATCCCAAGGATAAGGCAGTAGTAGCAACTGTCTTATAGGCCACTTAGCAAGAGAACCAGGAGTTAAGGTGACAATTAAACATGCCTATAGGTGAGCACATTCAAACTCCTGAGTTGATTAAGATCGAAAAGGAGAAGGAGGCCCTAATGACGGAGCTGACCGAGAGCAAGAACAGAGTTAATACCTTGAAGAAGACAATAATTACTTTACAAAATAGAATCACTTCTCATGTCTGCACGATAGTAATGCCTAAGAACCCTCAAAATCCCACCGATTGCCTCACTTAGGCATTAACCGAGCTACAACTGTCTAAAGGGGAGTTAATGAAGGCTTAGAGGGACCTAGATGCTGCCAAAACCCAAGTAGCTTAGAAAGAGAAGCTACTCCAAGCTTCGATTTCCAATGCAAACAAGCTCACTCAAGATCTATAGAGTGCCACTCAAGAAAACAAGGAACTAAAGGCCAAGCTCAAAGGAAACATGGCTCTCATTGAGACTAGGTAGTTGATATGGGATAAGATAATTTACAAGATCAACCTTAGTAGGGAACAGATAGCCTTGATGCAAGACCAAAAGAGTCTTAGTGCAGAATGTGCTCCTTCTATCCTCTATGGAAAAGAGACGAGCATTACCAACTCTTAGTATGCTAAGAAATGCATTCATTTCCTAACTGAGAGTTCAATTGATGAGCTAAGGCCACTAGATATAACTGATAGAATGGGTGCAGTGGCAGCTATATCTAAAGTAATTTCAAAGGAAGAAGCCAAAGCTAGAGCAGAACCGAGTGTTACGAGGTTACAAAAAGAGGTGGTAGCTTTCGATGATGAATTCAACAAGCTTCTTCAAGCTGGGTTACTGAATTTTTGGGGGCCAAATGGAGAGCTATTCACATGAGAGATATATTAATAGAAAATGATTGAGATGAAAAGTAAGACTGGAGAATCCCCCGAGAAGATGTCAGTTCTCAAAGGAATAACTATAATGAATTTCCTTGAGAAAGAGTTCCACCTGATTGAGCTGGTTAAAAGTACCTTTCATCACAAATTAGACTATTCATAGGTGATCCATCTCTGGCACAACTACAGACAATTCAACTCTATTCCTCCACCTCCTCCAACCATGTGTCAGTGACGTGAGAAATTTTCCAACCCCCCACTACTTCAGATGGTTCATCCTCGTGTTCCAAAGACTTCCAATCAAGCATATTCATCATCTCGTAGGTTCTGAGGACCACTTAGATCATGCCAACAATGGAATTTTATTTTACTTTCAGTTGTTTTTACTTTATGTTGTTTACTCTACTTTGTTAAAAGACATTATGTATTAGTTAGGATAGTTATGCTTGCGTACACACTAAAATTTTCAAACATGTTTTGTGATGATGTGTGAGATCAAGAAAGAATATTACTCTAATGGCCTATGTTTAAGAGGGCCTGTATATATATGATCTCCATGAATGAAGAAAGGTTCAGAATTTTGGAAAGAAAAACTCTATGTTATTTTGGAGGACGTTTTTGCTTCTTTCATGAATGTATTACTGAGATTATTAATGACAATAAATGGTGATTCCTTTGTTCCAAGATAATAATATGTCTTCTCTCTATTGTAATTTCATAATGTTCATGTTCCTCTTAGGTTCCATGTCATGTAGATGCTAGATATGCTTCCTTCTTCTTACAGATTCATTTGAGTTAAGTTGTTGATAAAAATGCCTATATAAGTCTTTGGAAACCAAATCTTTAATTTCCGTCTGTGAATATTTGCATCCATTCCTTTTTCATATTCGTCATGCCTTTTTGAATCCCGAGAAGTGTGGAATTCTCGATATTTCGAGCTCAACATGATGGGTTACCTTGTCTCTTTCTCCTGCTTTCATATTCATACTAAAGTAATTGATCTGTAACTCCTTGAGTTGTATGCCTCCTTTGATTTATCATTTATGCCACTATGTATACTGCATATATGTATATATAAATAAATCATGGATTATGTCTTTCTTTGATGATTGAAACAACTAAATTCTCTTGGTAAGAAATGTTATAAGTGATGTTTCTATTCTTTGAAGAATTATCGGAGACACACTAAATCTAGATGTTTTAGGCACTAGTCTCTTAGCAATGAAGAGGTTGTCTCTAGAATCAACAACATCATTTGGCATCGTTTTTAGGGAACACATTAGGGGATTTTTCCCCTAGGATATGACATTTAGACACTCTTTGTTAAGGTGAGAAAAGACGTCCAGATTGTTGATTCATCACCTTGGCGAATCCACTAATCTTAATCTCAAAAATATCATCATGGCTTTTAGAAAAACCCACACTCATTCATATACCTCTCAATAGAGAATTCCATTTGTATCTGACCTAGAAAAGTTGATTTTCAGAAGAGTTTGGAAGGAGAAAACCCCTGCTACTAACGCCATTGTCTCGTCATTTCTTGAAACCTCCTCATCCATCTCCCAGCATGCCATTATTCTTTGCTCGGACTTTACTCCTAAGGTCTTAACCTATCCTTCTGAAAATGATCTAACACACTATATTGTTCCATCTGAAGTCAAGGAAGAAGAAGCCTTAGTTAATACTCCTTATTTCTCATTTCCCTTGTGATCGGAAAGGGAAAAGCCATCCTTACTAGCATTCATATTCATCACATTAGAAATTCCACTGTTCCGAGCCCACCTACTCCAATGGCTATTATTTTAGAGTAGAGACACATGATTAATTTAGCTCCACCCCCATTATTACAGATGGTGATCCCAGGCTTCTTATTGAAAAATTATACTCCCCTAGACCTTCCTTTACCTCTGAGTGCCATGCCCCAAGACTACCTCAAACCCTTACCTAGGTTCAGCTGAGAGGATGAGACCACTGCATAGAGACATATGGATATTTTCTATGCATTTGCAGAAAATCTAAATGTGGAACACTTAGATGTGGTATTGAGGCTTTTTGTTCATCCCCTCGATGGTGAAGCTAGAAAGTGGTTTAAATCTTTACCAAATGTTTCCATTGCCACTTGGGAAGAGTTGGAAAACTCCTTTGCACATAAGTGGGGGGAAAAGAGAGACCACAAATATATCCTGACAAATTTTAATGCTATAAAGAAGAAACCAAACGAAGATATGACATAATTTATAAAGAGGTTTAATAGGTAGAGTAACAATGCTCCCACTAAGATAAAACCTCCCCAGGCTGCTGCTTGGGTAGTATTTGTAGGGTCTTTTGAGTCTGAGTTTGGTTTTACTCTAAGGAAAAGGAAGTCTCGGACGTTGGACCAACTCCAAATTGATGCCCCCAAGGTAGAGGAAAATTTCACATCTGCAGGGAAATCAAGAGGAAAAATTGACCCAATGGAAAAGAAAAAGGGAAAAGAGGAAACATCTTCCTCTAGTCAAGTGAAAGAATCACAAGAACTAAAGTTAGAAGAAATGGATAAGTTAATAAAAAGTTTATCACATAAACTAGTAAGGCTTGAACTGGAAAACAAAAACCTTCCCAAACAGAATTCCCAAGGCCCAAATTGAGGTTTTAATCCATAATACCGAAGATAACCCTTATAGAGGGAAAGGAAAGATCAACTAAATCAAATTCCCCCTCCAAATGAACAATCACATGATACCCATGAGATTCATGGTAACCTGTACTCTTCTTTCTCTGAAAGAGAGAAACAAATCATAACTCATCACAAAGAAGGTCATGATATGGGTGCAACATTCAACGAGGAGGAAAATAAGTGACTATTGCAAAAAATTTGTAGATTCCATGCAGGCATAGTTACATAGGAAGTATGATCTCAGATCCTCAAGAAAAAGGTGAAGGGAACAAGACCAGCAGGAGGGTGTTTCTCTCCAAGATAACCCTACAACTCTTGATAAACGAAAAGGGGGACTAGACCCAAACATGTCCAAAATAAAAGACTCTCTAAATCAAGATGGATGTAAACCTAAAGAGCAAAAGAGGAGAAGCTACCCATCCCTTCGAAACAAACGTATGAAAAAGAAAAATAACAAGTGGAATCTGGTAGCATGGAGAAAGGCCAAGTTGTCTTCAATATTAAAAAAGAACTCGAAAAGGTCAAAATTTGTCTTCCTTTAATTGAACTCCTAAAACAACCCGCTTATAAATCCCAAGTCTCCAATTTCATGCTTCCATCCACCTCAGCACCATCCCATGACTGTTTAAATCTTCAAGAAGAAAGACCTATGGTTTTTTTTGGACCTCATGTCGTAGAACAATACCTTTCTACTGCACCTTTCTATGTGACCCTTGTAATACATGATCTCTTACTTCATGACTGCATGCTGGATTCAATAGCCTCACATAATCTCATGCCATTAATTGTAATGGAGCAACTTTGTTTACAAATTACTAGACCTTACAAGAATCTTTACTTGTTCGATTCTAAGAGAGTGAAATGCTTGGGAATGATAAAGGACCTAGTAGTGGACTTGGGTCATATTATCGTTAAGAGCATAGTAATGGATATAGTGGTAGTAGATATCCTTGCAAGATTTGGCATTCTTTTATCCAGGTCTTGGGGTTCCAAAGTCGGAGGTTTCATCAAGTGAAATCTGACTTATGCCACCATTCCCACCTTTGGTGTACATATAGTCAAGGTTTGTGAAAACAATGACCAAAGCTGAGGGATCTAAGAATTCTCCTTTGTATGGGAAAGAGAGAAATATTTCTTGTCTGCTACTAGAACAAGATGATACCATTATAAAAGAAATGTAGGTACACCTAGTAGTCCAGTTAGATGATTAGCACAAAGACAAAGGCAAAGTATGGAAATTATACTTTGATGGGGCTAATTCTAGAGAAGGAAATGGAGCAGGGGTGTTGTTGGTATCCCCTTAGGTTAGCTTGATCCCGCTTTCATTTAAGATGGAGTTTGAGGTGACCAATAACATGGCAGAATATGAGGCATTTCTCCTTGGGTTGCAAACAACAAGGAATATGAATATTGAGTGCTTAACAGTATATGGGGATTCCGAGTTAGTGGTGAAGCAAATTAAAAATCAGTGTTAGACTAAACATCTGAGACTGAGGACTTATAGAAATAAGGTGTGGGACTTGATAGACAACTTATTTTTGGCCTTTCCCAGGGAAGGAAACAGAATGGATGATTCCCTTGCTATAGTTACAAGTAACTTTAAGCCTCCTCAAAACCCACTTCTCAGGTATGAGGTTGAAGTTAGACACATACCCTCTATACCTAATAATGTGAAGTATTGGTAGGTATTCGAGGATGATGAGAAGATCAAACGCTTTATAGAATTCGTTGGGGAATTTTAAAACTCGGTTATCAACCAAGAAGAAGAGAAAGTGACAAAAGAAAGGACAAATGCATGATAAGATACAATTTCTCGGCACACAGTCCTGCAACTAAAGGGAAATACTATTCCTTGTGGCCTAGTCCCACTGGAGGACTGCAATATTGGCTCAAAGGATGAACCTCAGATGGTCAAATTATCAAAGGAGATCCCCCACAATATAAACAAAGGTATTTAAATCTATTCAAAGTTTATAAAGATGTTTTTTCTTGGCCTTATGATGATTTGAAGACATTTGATACTAACATTATCCAGCATAAGGTTCCTATAAAAATTAGAATGAAAACTTGTAAACAAAAGCTCAGGAAAATCAATCCTCTAATACTCCTATCTATTGAGAAGGAAGTAAGGAAGCTTTTGCAAGATAAAATCATAGTGCCTCTAAGGTATTCAAAGTGGGTATAAAACTTAGTCCCAGTGCGGAAAAAAAATGGAGAAATAAGGTTGTGTGTAGATTTTCAGAACCTTAACAAAGTGTCGTTGAAAGACAACTACCCACTACCCAAGAGGGACTACATATTACAGAAAGTGGTGGCTTCAGCTAGGATGTCTATCATGGAGAGTTTCTCAGGTTACAATCAGGTAGGAGTACACCCAGATGACCAAAATAAAATGACATTCACTACCCCTTGGGGAACTTTCATGTATGCCTGCATGCCCTTGGTCTCATAATGCAGGAGCCACATTTCAAAGAGCTATGGATATAACATTTGTGGGGGAACAAGACAAATTTGTAGTGGTATATTTAGATGAAATCACAGTCTTCTCCAAGACTAATGAAGAGCATATCATGCACCTGAAACTCACCTTTGAAAAAAGCAGGAGATATGGGTTATCGTTGAATCTGAAGAAGTCTCAACTTTCTCTGAGTGAAGGAAAACTGTTGGGACACATAGTGGCATAGGAGGGAGTGAAAATCTATCCTAAGTGATTGGAGGATATCAGTTACATCCCCTTGCCCAGAAACGAGAAAACAATTCAAGTGCTTTTGGGAAGAATCAATTTTTTGAGAAGATTCATACCTAAATATGTTGAAATAGTGAAGGGTATTATAGACATGGTGAAAAAGGAGAACGAGGTGAAATGGAGCCATGTTTCCTGAAAATCCTTCACTAGAATCAAAGAAGCATTCGTCGAATCACCAGTGCTAGTCAACCCTGACTATTCAACACCATTCTACATATTTGCTTTTTCTTCTCCTCATACTATTGTTGTCGTGTTGTTACAAAAGAATAAGGAAGGATATGAACAACCAATCACCTTTTTTAGCCAAGTATTGAGAGACGTCGAACCGAAGTACAACATTTTGGAGAAACAGACCTATGCTCTAGTTAAAGCATTGAAGGCATTTAGAGTATATGAATTGCAGTTAGACATCACATCATATGTTCCAATAGTAGCAATCAAAGATATTCTGGTGCAAGGAGACAGTGAGGGAAAAAGGGGGAGGTGGATATCTAAGATCTAGGAATAGGACTTGGACATAAACCTACAAAGCTCATAAAGGTCGAGGGATTGGCCAAGATCCTATCAGAATCAAACTGCAAGGCTTTATGGATAAATGTGACCACAAGTGAAGATGAAGCAGAATTACAATAGAATGACATCAAGACCTCAAAACAAAAATATATATGTCAAATACAAACCGTCGGCTTGGTATAAAAACATAATCCATTATATTTTATTTATGAGGTGTCCACCGAGAATGGATAAATCCAAATATCTAACATTGAGGCTGCAAGCTCAAAAGCTCATTATATTTAATGGCCAACTCTATTGGAGAGACCGTGTTGGGATCCTGTTGCTATGCTTAGTGGAAGGATAAACTCACAAAGTAATTGAAGAGTTCCATAGAGGTGTTTGTGGATGTCACTACAGTTGGAAGACCACTTCTCACAAGATCTTGAAAGCCGGATTTTACTGGCCCACACTCTTTGGAGAGATTCATTCTCAGGTCCAAGCATGTAAAAATGCCAAGTTTTCTCTGAAAAGAAAAAGCTAGCTCCTCTCCCTTTGATCCCAGTACATGTGGAAGAGAATTTTAGACAATGGGGGTTGGATTTCATAGGAGAGATAAACCCGCCCTACAGTGGTCACCATAAATGGATATTAACCACCATTCACTGTTTGACAAAGTTTGTGGAGTCCATCCCAGCTCGAAACGCTACTGATTCTGTGGTGATTAAGTTTCTGGAGGATAACATCTTGTCTCGTTTTGGTTTCCCTACAACGATCATGATAGACAATGCTTAGGTTTTTAAGTCCACTAAATTTATCAATTTCTATCAGAAATTTAATATCACAATTGGGCATTCCACTACCTACTACCCTCAAGGAACACGTTAGTTGAGTCCTTTAATAAAACAATGGTAAGAGTGCTGAAGAAAAACATTACAGAAAATCAAAGAAACTGGGATACTCAGCGGAAATTTTCTCCCTGGGCTAACAGAGTAACTCCTAAATGGTCCACTATAAAGTCACCCTTTGAGCTGGTATATGGAAAAGCAGCAATATTCCCAATCTAGTTGGCAATGCTAATCACGAAGTTATTGCAAGAAGAAGAGGAGGAACCAAATGCTATGACACGAAGGATAAATCAGTTGGTTGAACTCAATGAGAGTAAAGAACGGGTAGGGGAAAACTTGGCCAATTATTAGATAAAAATGAAGTCTTTGTTCGACAAGAAGGCCAAAGACAGACCTTTACAGCCTTTAAAGCACAGGAAATTTGATCTATTGTGGCTCGGTCCTTTCAAAATCTTCGAAGTGAAAGGAAATGACGCCTATCTGCTTGAAAACTTAGAAGAAGAATCACTGGAACTACCAGTAAATGGTCAGTTCCTCAAACTCTATTTCAAGAATTAAAGGTACTCCTCCCACATGCATTGTAAATATTGGTGTGTACATGTAAATACAATTTGATGTTTCAAGTTTTTGAATATTTGCCTTCATAAAAAAAATTGTTGAGAAAGACTCCATGCCCAAAAAGAATTTACCATATTGCAAGTTCTTGATGCATTGAAATCTAATGTCCCACCCCCAGTTGGAGCCAATGTTATCTCCATCTCACCCAAACTTCCTTCTGAGGATGGAGACGATATGTAAGACCTATAAGGTGGTAAAAGAAACCCATCCTCCAATTCTTATATCTCAAGATACCATATATTAGGTCAAGAGGAAAGGAGGCTTTGCAATGTAATTACAAAATTTTAAGTATTCAGGTTAATGTTTTAAAGATTTAGTTCACGCTTATAAAGTGCGCATTTTAGAGCTAGGGTCACCTTTCATCAAAATCCGACGACTGTTCGCATCGACTCCAGCGACATACATGCAATAGAGTTAACCATGGGGCAGACCCTCGATGTTGAACGGTCAATGGCCATCTAGAGGTCGTGATCCATTCCGAAACCTAACATAGAGTGTGTATGAGTGTGTATGATCCACAACGTAGCCTGTTGTAACAGGGTGGGGACCACCTACGAGACAATCTTCTCTAATTGGCTCGGCGATGTTGAAGTTAATAGGTAAAAGGTAAATGGTAAAGGTTATTGATAGCTCGTCCTCTCCCCCCTGAGCCCATCCTTCATCACCTAGGACCAATCCATGAACGTCATGTTCCTCCCTCCATCTGCTCCTAACTCCGCTGCCTGGGAAATTGTCCTTGTCCTTCTCATAAATTCCCAAAGCGCTAAAATTACCACTTGACAACGATCATTTAGTCCCAGTCAAAGAACATTATGCTTAGACCACCATAAAGGATTAACTTCTCTACACACTCCCAAAGGTTAAGGACACCTTCCCAATTCATTTTCATTCCTCCTTGCGGGCTCCAGGTAACCTGACACCCCAACCTACTTATTTGTTACTTTTGTTTTACTCAGAAGAATGAAGCACGCGTCACCTGCAAATCCCAACACCCATGGGGTCAAAAGCATTGGTGTCGAGCCTTTAACGAACACTGAAATACAAATACCTAACCCTGCCTATCCCGTCATGAACAAATATGATCCCTAACCCTATCATCAAATATCCCTAACCCTATCATCAAATATGATCAAATTTTACTCTTGTAGAACTTAATTGATAGTGACTAAGTTAAATTCATTTAAATGATCATAAATAAGCCCACCTTCTAATGTATTCATATTAAATAAATGCTTCATAAAAGATACTTTTTTGGAAGCTGATGGTTTTACATACAATTTATCCAATGGCATCATCAAACCCTCTTTTGTATTTTCTTTCAAAATTTTGAAAGCAACTAATGATGCTAAGCACAACTATATTGTTCCTCATGTATCTTTGTTAAGAATATATCATTCTTTGTATTTCATTTTCATTGAATTATTTATTATCTAGGCAATGGTAGAATTTTTTTTTCCTGAAATAGATAATATTTCATTTGCATATTCCATAGCTAGTAGTTTTGGTTGTTGAACTTCTCAACCCTAAAATTGTCTTCCATCATTGCTCCTACTCAAACTAGGAACTCTCCTTTCCTATTATTTTTATTAACCAAATAAACCTTTGGCTCTAATACCAATTGTTAGGAATAAAATCATAGGGTCATTAAATCAAAGTGAATGTGGAAATAAGACATATACTGAAACAATACAAAGGAGACACCAATATATGTGGTTCACCCAATTTGGTCTACGTCCATGGAGACTAGCTAGTCCTTCCTTTTATTCCATCCAACAAAATGAAAGGATTTCAACCTGCATCCTCATCTCTCTCTCTCACAACATCCTTTCTCTCAATTATAATGATATCTCAAAAATGGAACATAGCCACAATATAATTCCATCATAAAAAAGGGTTTCCCTCTAGGGGAATAAAAATTGTAACATAACATCTACTATTAGATTTGTAACCTAATGATGAACAATCTAGATTGACTATGAAATTATAGTATATTACAAGATTTGTTTTCCAAAAAATTCCCTTTGGGGGCATTGTCCCCAAACCCTTGCCAAGGGAGGCTCTAAATTATTATGTCCACCCCCTGCACCTTGTGGCAACCATATTATGGGGAAAATCCCCCCATACAACCCCATTAAGAATTGGGGTACATGTGTGGAAAAAAACAATACTCTGAATCAAGAAGATGAAAAGACTACACAACCAATAGTCTTAGCATAGTGGTGGATTAAGATGATGAATAAGTGTTTTTCGGGACAACATGTACCACTGGATTTTTTTCAGAATGACAAATTTAGTTTTAGTGGATCATATATGCATATGAAAATATTTGCATGGTATGGATTGTAAAAAGGAGGAGAGAGCTCGTGAAAGACTAGTAATGAGGTAGAGAATCCAATCTATATTGATATGGTAAAGTAGAATATTCCAAACAAAGATAGTTTTGGTGGTCTTCCATCTACTTAGATTTGATAAATGTTTAGACTATCTTTTTTCCAAATGTTACACATCCCAAGGAGTTGACTCAAGGGAGAGTCAACCATTGATGTTGAGGAGTTGTTAGGGTTTGTGGGCATAAGTGAGTTCAATGTCACACAAGCAAGGATTAGAAACATAGCATATGGTTAGTGTTATGATCACCTTGATTAACATCCCTTTCCACTTTAGAGTGCTAGGTAGAACCCCTATTTCCTTGGATTGTGCATGTACCTTGGACTTGGTCACTAGATCAAGGATGCATTGTATTGTGCAATTATGATTATGTATTATATATGCTCATGTCTTTGTTATGCTTTATGGAGGATGCATGAGGGAGTTTGATGTTCCCCTTATGTGATTTGGTGGGACATAGTGAGTTGTTATCTGCCATGTTCTTTTTATTGGAGCATGAGCCATTTGAACCTTTTAGAGCTTGTATTGGGTTGTTGGTTCATTCAATATTCATCCTTCCTTTGCATCTTCTTAGAGTGTTGGTGCATGAGCATAGCTTGGATATTCAAGAAAAGTCACCCAATTCACCCATCTTGGTTAAGGGATGGCTAGATGTAGCACATTTACCCACTTTCATGAATAATAATGCATCTAAATTCTCTATTTTTATGTCTTTTTTATTCATCTATGCTTTGGATGCTTTTTGTTTAATGCTTTAATGAAATATTCAACTCACTAGTTTAATGAGTTTAAGATTGTCAACATTGTTCCTCTTTCTTTTCCATCCTTTGTACTTCTCTCTCACTCTCCTCTTTGTCCCTATCAATTTTACCTTTTAGCATCCGCTAGAGAACATGGTGGTCAAATAAATAGATGAAATTGTGTGAGGCATAACTTCCTCATACAAACTTTGATTGAGGTCATCCTTGCATTGTCAGAAAGTTCTTAGCATCTATAACAAATTAGAAGGCTAGGGACTTATTTCACAAAGTTTTGACCCCATAATGACCTTTTAATACCTCAAATGACCTAAAGAACTTTCATGACCTAAAATGATAATAATAGGACCTTCCCATATATCTTACAAGTTCATGACTCTAATTTTTTCCACTCAAAATGTATCGAAATATATGAAAAAAATACACTAATCATTTCAAGCCATTATAAATACACTCTTAAATCAAAATGTTGTTATCAACTTATTGTTGATATTGGTCTAATTTGGCCTCATTGTCATTTCACTCTTGAAAATGTTCTTACTTGTTTCAAAAGTGCAACTAGAGACATCAATTTAGAATGGATTATCGAATGCCAACATTAGCCTTCTCTTTCTTGATTCCTCATTACTAGAGAAATAAATGGTTCCATATCCCACTAATTTTATAAAAATAAACCATGGGGGCTTCACTCAATGAACCTCTGATCTATCATGTGTGTTCATGGCATATTAAACAATACCCTTAATTTGACTACATATTGGAAAATATCCGTAAAAATCACATTACTTAACCCCCAATACGAACCCAATACACCTTCCCAATAAAAAAAAACCCCTACTTCCACTAGATTTGTAGGTATCCATTTTTTCATTAACATATTTTATGCCCCTTTATATTTTTTCATTAACTTTGAGCTCCATTTTTCTATACCTGCCAATATAAAAACTTTTACCCCCTATATATCCTCCAATATATTATGCCATTTTTCCCTCAATATATATCCCTCAATATGAACCCACGTAGTATGGTATTGCTCACCCAGTGAATCCCCCATGAAATAAACCCATACATATAGATACTTTCATACCTAATTACAACATCATATTGCACACATTCCCATTGTCATGAAAACTCTAGTTACATGAGTGCTTTGTATCTCTTAAAAAAAAAAATCTCAATAAACTCATGTAAAGTAAGCTCTTAGAAATAATAGCACTCTAATAAATAGAGAGTTGATTTAAAAAAAAACATCCAACGAAAAGAAACTTGCACTTTAAACTCCACATCTCTAATGCCCATGCTTATCATCCATTCATTCAAAGTGTAATAGACAAAATTTTCAAAAATATCCCAAATAATAACATCAAAGTCACCTTCATGGGGTGGCATGTATGGGGATGAGTGTTATTTTGACCTTGGAGGAATTCTTGTATTCACATATGCTTGGGATCTAGGCACATAAACAAATAACCAAGATGAAGGCTAGAATTTCTGCAAGGCTTAAATATCAATATAGGCATTGACACCTAAAGATCATGTGTGATCACTAATTCTAAAATTGTCATTGAGCATCTACATATAAACATTGTTCTAGGTGACACTCTTTTCACATCATTACTAGAATGAATAAACAAAGAAGTCAAAAAAATATTAAAGGTTAAATTTTTCCATATATTCAAAATCAAGCCATTAGGTTGAAAATTAAGGAAATTATGGTCAATGGAAACCTTAGTAACCAACTATTTCACTAACTATACATGAAAACCAAGGCACATCACGTTCATTAAATTATACACGCAACATCAATTAAGGAAAGCTCACCATAAAGTGGAGTACTGGTATGAAGGGACTAAACCCCTTTGCTTACATGAAGCAAAATTCATTTTTAAAACTATTGAACTTGTAGGGGACTATCTTGGCACCATTGTGGGATAATGGTAGGGATATATGGTGATGCAGGAGCATCTAGCTGACGGGTCATCATGATGAAAGGCTGTTTTGGTATCTGAGAGGACCGAAGAGGAATCTGTTAAGTGAACACTGTAGTTGTTTTTTTGTTTATGTTGTTTTTAATTTAATAAAGAACAGTATGTTGGAAGGTAGATGATTAATTAGGTAAATTGTTGCAAGAAATTAATTTTATTTTCATGACAACTTTTACAAGATTGTAACGTAGGACAATAAACAGTTTTTGGAACTAAAAATGTATAACCAATAGAATGTAACCAACAGCAGTTGGAAGGAAACAGTTCCATACAATCATTTAAAAAGAACATAACACAATTGTAAGAGGTTCGACTTTTTGGAGAGAGAGTGAAAAAGCTAATAAAATATCTCTGAGCACACTGACATTTTTTTCCAATATCCTGTAACTGTCTATCTATCTATCATTCTGTTCAATTTCTAGAAACAGTGAAAGTCTAATCTCTGTTTTGTTCTACAAGCATGTACACACATATGTGTTTCTAGTTGTATTGATTCAAGCAGGCCTACAAATCTAAATGAGTTTGCAGACATAAGTAAGGAACACATTGCACAAAAAAGGGCATACAGTCCCGGAATCTATCAAGCATCCAAGCGCAGAGGAATCCTGGATGAGTTTACATAATTCGAGCATCAAAAAAAAGATAAGAAGCAAGTATTTCCGAACAACAAGCCAAACAAGTCATACAGGTATGCCTGAAGAGTAAACCCTCTTGTTTCATTTATAAAATAAGCATGAGAAATCTCTGTTCGAACATATATAGTTCGAAAACCTTGTTTAAATATACATACAGTCCTTATAATAACACTACACAAGGTTTGAAGGGTATCATAGCATGCGGGCCTAGAAACCCTATCTATAAAACAAACCCTACAACAACTACCCACCAGAGTAACCATGCAATCCAACGGCCTACGACTACATATAGTCGACAATCTCAAATCATGAAAACAAAATTACTGTAACCCTAGCCCATGACAACAGAACACAAGTGACAAGGAAAATAGGGAACGACCCTACTTGGGTCTAGCCAGAGCATCGAGGAGCTGAAGTCCAAAACCCTCCAGGACAAGCAAACCTACAACGACAAACATCAAACGAGTTTTGTAAGCATACCATGACAGATAACGAGGATACTGCAAGGAAATAACGAGACAGAGGTTCGAGTTTACCTTTCAGAGACAAGCCAGAGCCATTGTAGTCACCTAGGGTCACTCTGCTCACGAAGGAGCAAGTAACTTAGTTTAATAGCGTGAAGAGAGGGAAAGACTAATAGCATAGAACAGAAACCTTACCTTTGCATTGCTAAATAAGTTGAAGTCGAGACCCTACAACCTCATCTTATTCAAAACCGAGGACTATAACTAGAGACTCAACAATAGTCACGTACAAGGATTCAAGACCAAAAGGAGTCACACAACCCAACAAATAACCAACACTGACATTATACACAGAGAAATCTCAGAGTCCAACAAACAAATTGAAGATTCATAACTCGACAGAAATATCAAGTGCAGACAAAGCAACAACAATGGAATAACCAGGTTCAAAACAAGGGTTCATTACCAGACGGAGGAGCCGATGCGTTTTCCGGGTCAAGAGCCGAGCCAGTGTACCAGAGCAACATAAATTTACATAGAGAAAACTGCGCAGCATAACCACATTACAGAGCTCTCATCCCTCAATAGTTCGCATGCAAAAATGACCGGGAGATAGGGTTTGAGACCCCCATACCAAAGTATGGTGACAAATGCAAGGAGTGGACACTTGTCCATTATTCGTGAGTGCAAGTACCAATCATAAGTGCGGACCCCAAACCCATTATAAAATCATTACAATCAACCATCAAATGAACCAACATTATATGTAATCCAGTTTCCATCATTAATCTCATTCATAATCCTATTATTAACATTGGTTAGTGTGACAAGGGTGGGCTGGACCCATCAAGTGGTATCAGAGCAGGAAGTTGAAAGAGTCAGGATATGGAAGCGGGAAGACGAGGACATGGGAGAGGTGTGCGTAGAGCAGCAGACGAAGGAATGAGGGAAGAAATAAGGATCCTTACTGCTTGTTTAGAGGCAGTGGAGGTAGGAAGGAGAAGGGATCCAGAAATAAGAGATGACAACGAGGAAGAAGCTATAGTTGCAACAGACGGATCGGATGAGGAAGGGCCGGAGATGAGGTTATTAAGGTCGGTTCTATTGGCCAACAGCAAGCCCAAACCAGAGATTCCTAACTACGATGGCAGCTTGTCCATAGAAGTTCTGTTGGACTGGGTAAGCGAGTTGGACAAGTATTTTGAAAGTGAAGATATCAGCGAGGAACAAAGAGTCAAGTTCGCTGCAACCAAATTAAAGGGACATGCAATCCTGTGGTGGGACAGTGTCAAAGCAGAGAGAAGGAGAATGAACAAGCTACCGATAGAGAAGTGGTCAAGGATGGTGGCCAAGCTTAAAGGTAGATTTCTGCCTAAGGATTACCAGGTTGCACTTTTCTGACAAGTGTAGAACTTAAGATAGAAAGGGATGACAGTAAGGGAGTATGCAAAAGAGTTCTACCGGGTGAACTTGAGAGTTGGTTATATTGATGACACTCCGAAGAGGACAACAAGATACGTAAATGGTTTGAGACTGGAAATACTAGATGAAATCAGTATTCTTTCCCCGAGGAATATAGAAGAATCCTATCAAAGTGCTGTGAAGGCTGAGGAAAATATTACTAGGAAAAAAATGCTAAGAGAGGAGGGGGAACTGGCAGAGGACGAGGATAGTCCTATGGTAGAGGACGAACTTCCAGTAATAGCGAAGAGGGCAATAGCTCCAAGGCTTCAGGAACAACATAGAAAGGAGACAACACTAGAGGTGGCAGGCCATATCAGTGAGGAAGAAGGAACGACTGAGGTAGTGGAGCTAATTTCCAGTGCTACAAGTGCCACAAGTGGGGGCACAGATCTTTGAATGCCCTAAAGCAGAGCAAGCTGGCCAGAGGGGAACATTTGTTGCATAGCCTGAGGAAGTTGAGGCACCGCCCCAAGAAGCATAAAATGTAGCGAAAACAGGGGAGGCCTTAGTTCTAAACAAAGTATTGCTGAAGCCAGCCAAGGAAACAGCTGAAAAGACCCAATGGAAAGCACTATTCCGGAAAGTTTGCAAATCACACGAAAAGTGCTCCAAATTGATCATTGGCAGTGGGAATATAGATAATTTGGTTGCCACGATATGGTGGAGAAGTTGGGATTGAAGCAGCTTAAGCACCCCACCCCTTACAAGGTGTTGTAGCTGCAGAAAGGCCACCAGCTGTTGGTTGATGAATAGTGTGAGGTTGAATTTCACATTGGCAGGTACAAAGACAAAGTTATCTGTGATATTATGCCAATGGACGTGCGTCACATATTGCTGGGAAGACGATGGAAGTATGATCAGAAGGTGGTACACGATGGGAAAATGAACTGCTACAAGTTTGTTAAATATGGAATCAAGCATACGCTTGTACCCATCAAGGAAGAGGAGAAAACAGAAGCAAGTGGGACAAAAGCATTGTTAGTAGGTGGAAAACAATTTGTGAAACAGATCGAGGAAAGTGAAGTGAATTATGTTGTTGTGAGGAGGGCCAAGACAGTGCTGTTGCACACATAAATGTTTGATTTGCCTGCAGAAATTCAAGAGATGCTGCAGGAATTCAAAGACATTGTAGTTGATGATTTATCGGACAATTTACCTCCCAAAAGAAGCATCAATCATCATATCGACTTCATACTCGGAGCAAGCTTACCAAATAAGGAAGCATATCGGATGAGCCCCAAAGATAATGAAGAGATTAGGAAACAGGTGCAGGAGTTGCTAGATAAAGGGATGATAAGGGAAAGTTTGAGCCCTTGTGTAGTACCAACAGTTCTCGCTCCCAAGAAAGGAGGAGAATGGCGAATGTGCACGGATTCACGGGCCATCAATAAAATAACAATTAGGTATAGGTTTCCCCTACCAAGGATGGACGATATGATGGATTGCCTAAGTGGGGTAGCATACTTCACGAAGATTAATTTGAAGAGTGGCTATCATCATATCCGAATCAGGGAAGGAGATGAGAGGAAGACAACCTTCAAGACTAATGAAGGGTTGTACGAGTGGCTGGTCATGCCGTTCAGTTTGAGTAATGCCCCTAGTACTTTTATGAGGTTGATGAATGAAATGTTGAAAGAGTTCATCGACAAGTTTGTGATAGTGTACCTTGATGACATATTAATTTTTAGCAGGACTAAAGAGGAGCACCTTCAACATGTTCGAAGAGTGCCAGAAAAATTGCAGCAAAATAAACTGCTGATAAATTTGAAAAAATGTACTTTCCTACAAAGGGAACTGATTTATCTAGGCTTTGTAATTGCAGAAAATGAGTTAAAGATGGACCTAGAAAAGATTGCAGCAATCATTAACTAACCATCTCCAAAAAGCTTATTCGAGGTACGTAGTTTTCATGGGGTGGCGAGTTTCTATCGCAAATTTATAAGAAACTTTATTGAAATCTGCGCGCCTATGCTGGACACTATAAAAAATGCCAGTCAGCCTTTTTGTTTGACCAAGGCAGTAGAGGACAACTTTCAGCTCCTAAAGAGGAAAATTATAGAAAGGCCAATTCTAAGATTACCAAATTTTAATAAGCTTTTCTAGGTTCGATGTGATGCAAGTGGTACAGCTATTGGCGCTATACTCAACCAAGAAGACAAACCTATTGCATTTTTCAGTGAGAAATTGAATGAAAGTAGGCAAAAGTATTGCTCATATGACAAGGAATTTTATGCTGTCATCCAAGCTTTAAAGCATTGGAGACACTACCTATTGGGGAGTGAATTTGTGTTATTTTCCGATATTTCAGTGCTACAATATGTAATACAACAACATAAATTGAACCACAAGCATGCCAAATGGGTGGAGTATTTGCAGAGTTTCACCTTTGTGTTGAAGCACATCAGTGGGCAGGCCAACAAGGTGGTAGATGCATTGAGTAGAAGATCCTTGCTCTTACAGGAAAGTACAATACAGGTGTTGGATTTCGAGCATTTGAAAGATTTGTACCAGACCAACACAGATTTCAAAGAGGCCTATGAAGCCTGTCAAAATCTCGTGCTGAGGAACAAAAGTCCATGGTTGGACTACAACTTGCAGGAGGAACTAATGTTTAGAGGGGGACAGTTATGTATTCCCGATTGTTCGATGAGAGAAAATATTATACGGGAGAAGCATAGTGGGGGTCTAGCCGGACATTTTAGCATAGACAAAACTTTGGAGCAGCTCGGACACTTCTATTACTGGCCAAGAATGTGAAGGGATGTATAGCGGTATGTGAATAGGTGTAAAGTCTGCCAACTGGCGAAGGGACATAGTCAAAACACTGAACTTTACACACCACTACCTGTTCCAAGTAGACCATGGGACTCAGTCAGCATTGACTTTGTCTTAGGACTACCTAGAACACAACGAGGTTATGACTCGGTGATGGTGGTGGTAGACAGGTTTTTGAAAATGGCGCATTTCATCCCTTGTCGAAAAACTAGTGATGCCACTCACGTAGCTCACCTGTTTTTCACAGAGATTGTTAGATTACACGACCTACTCAAATCTATTGTTTTTGACAGGGACGTAAAATTCACAGGACAATTTTGGCGCACCCTGTGGAAGAAGTTGGATACACAGTTGAACTTCAACTCTTCATATCATCCGCAGACTGATGGGAAAATGGAAGTGGTGAACAGGAGTTTGGGAAACTTATTACGGAGCTTGACTGGGGAAAATTCACGGTTATGGGATCGTGCGCTCGCTCAGGTAGAATTCGCTGATAACGATTCACCGAACCGCAACACCGGACACAACCCATTTCAGATCCTATACGACATGCATCCTCGCGGAATACATGAGTTATGGGATCTGGGAAAGTTGGAGAAAAGAAGTGCTCATGGGGAAGATTTTGCTGAAGCGATGAGTGAACTACATGAACAGGTGAAATCAAAGTTGCAGGTTAGCATTCAGAAATACAAACAACAGGCAAATCTAAAGCGACGAGAAGTCCAATTCAATGTAGGTAATGAAGTCCTAGCACACTTATGCAAAGAACGGTTTCCTAAGGGCGCATATAACAAGCTAAAATTCAAGAAGATTGGTCCCTGCAAGATTTTGCATAAATTCTCAGCCAACACTTATGAGATACAGCTGCCACTAGATATAGGCATATCACCTATTTTCAACGTGGCAGACCTGTTCCCATATACTGCCAACCCGGAGGAAGACAGTGTGGTACAGCCAAAACGGGACACCTAAGTTGGAGACAGTTCTTGGATGAGGCACAAGCCTTCGGCTCAACCCCATGAGATCAAGAAGATTCTTGACACATAGGTAGCCAAAAGGACTTGCAGGAAGGAGTATCTGCAATACCTTGTCAAGTGGAACAACCGTCCAATCGAGGACAGTTCGTGGCTCGACGCAGCACAGATACAGGAGGCGGGTTATTCTGTGGAGGAGCTCATGGAACAGAGCCATGACTTTTTCTTACCCCGAGAGCTTGATGTAGGAGCATCTAGCTGACAGGTCATCATGACGAAAGGTTGCTTTGGTCTCTAAGAGGACTGAAGAGGAATCTGTTAAGTGAACACTGTAGTTGTTTTTTTGTTTATGTTGTTTTTAATTTAATAAAGAACAGTATGTAGGAAGGTAGAGGATTAATTAGGTAAATTGTTGCAAGTAATTAATTTTATTTTCATGACAACTTTTACAAGATTGTAACGTAGGACAATAAATAGTTTTTGGAACTAAAAATGTATAACCAACAAAATGTAACCAACAACAGTTGGAAGGAAACAGTTCCATACAATCATTTAAAAAGAACATAACACAATTGTAAGAGGTTCGAATTTTTGGAGAGAGACTAAAAAAGCTAATAAGATATCTCTGAGCACACAGACATTTTTTTCCAATATCATGCAACTATCTATCTATCTTTCATTCTGTTCAATTTCAAGAAACAGTGAAAGTCTAAGTTTTGTTCTACAAGCACATACACACTAGTTGCATTTATTCAAGCAGACCTACGAATATAAATGAGTTTGCAAACATAAGTAAAGAACACGTTGCAGAAACAAGGGCATACAGTCCCGGAATCTATCAAACATCCAAGCGCAAAGGAATCCTGGACGAGTTTACATAATTCGAGCATCAAAATAATGATAAAATGTACATATTTCCGAACAACAAGCCAAACAAGTCATATAGGTATGCCTGGAGAGTAAACCCTCTTGTTTCATTTATAAAATAAGCATGAGAAATATCTGTTCGAACATATACAGTTCCAAAACCTCGTTTAAATATACATACAGTCCTTATAATAACACTATACAAGGTTCGAAGGGTATCATAGCATGCGGGCCTAGAAACCCTATCTATAAAACAAACCCTACAACGACTACCCACCAGAGTAACAGTGCAATCCAACGGCCTACGACTACATACAGTCGACGGTCTCAAATCATTGAAACAAAATTACTGTAAGCCTAGCCCATGACAACATAACACAAGTGACAAGGAAAATAGGGAACGACCCTACCCGATTCTAGCGAGAGCAACGAGGAGCCAAAGTCCAAAACCCTCCAGGACGAGCAAACCTACAACGACAAACAACAAACGAGTTTTGTGAGCATACCATGATAGATAACGAGGAGACCACAAGGAAATAACAAGACATAGGTTCGAGTTTACCTTGTAGAGACAAGTCACAGTCATTGCAATCACCTAGGGTCACTCTGCTCATGAAGGAGCAAGTGTGTTAGTTTAACAGCGTGAAGGGAGGGAAAGACTGATAGCATAGAACAAAAACCTTACCTTTGCATTGCTGAAGAAGTTGAAGCTGAGGCCCTGCGACTGCATCCTGTTCAAAACCGAGGAATACAACCAGAGACTCAACAACAGTCGCATAGAAGGATTCAAGACCAAAAGGAGTCGCACAACCCAGCAAATAATCAACATTGACATTGTACAAAGAGAAATCTCAGAGTCCAACAAACAAACTGAAGATTCATAACTCGAGAGAAAGATCAAGTGCAGACAGAGCAACAAAAACGAAATAACCAGGTTGAAAACAAGGGTTCATTACCACACGGAGGTGCCGACAAGTTTTCCAGGTCAAGAGCCGAGCCAGTGTACCAGAGCAACGTAAATTTACACAGAGAAAACCGCGCATCATAACCACATTACATAGCTCTCATCCCTCAATAGTTCGCATGCAAAAATGACCGGGAGATAGGGTTTGAGACCCTCATACCAAAGCAAGGTGACAAATCCAAGGAGTGGACACTTGTCCATTTGTTGTGAGCGCAAGTACCAATCATAAGTGCAGACCCCAAATCCATTATAAAATCATTACAATCAACCGTCAAATGAACCAACATTATATGTAATCCAGTTGCCATCATTAATCTCATTCATAATCGTATTATTAACATTGGTTAGTGTGACAAGGGTGGTGTTATGAAACCAGCTCAAGAAAAGATAGAAAAGATAGATCAACGCCTTAGAATTCAGCCTCTTCGAGGGGGCAACCTCCTTTACATTACATAAATGAACAATTCTTGGATGATTCAAATGACAAAACCTCCTTTCTATATATAGGAGTCTAAGGAGTCACAATATAATCTAGCCTACCTAACAATAATAATATAAAGCCACAAAAATACAATAGAGGGATTCTATGGGGCACAGTAATAACAATATGGGGGCAATAGGGGCACAACAATATTAATAAGGAGTATAACTACAATAGTAATGGGGTAATCA
>APFE031490371.1:38207-82290 GCA_000404065.3 Pinus taeda
AATTGGATTCTCCAAGGAAGAGTTATGCAAAATCTCCCACAATGACTTGATTATAGACTAGTTCAGTAGAGCGAACTTGTACGACGTGCCACGAGTCACTGTTTCTACCTTTGGATATGAAAAATGCATACAAGAAAATACAGTCCGTCATCTTTCTGTACCTTCTTACGAAATTTCAATCCGATCCCCAGAGAGAAAGTTATGACAATTTTCCCCAGGTCACCTGTTTGGAATGTAATTCAGGAGTCTGAAAAAAGACCAACTTCCTCAGATCATATCTCCGCAAATATAGTGCGAAAAGCTCTGAAATTTGGACCCAATATTCAAAGCAATTTCTTCTCAAATGGGTTTTTTTTGTGACTTCTGAAACCTCACAGAAAAAAAGCGAAAATGCCACGATGACCTGTTTGGAGCAGCGAAACCCTAGAATCCAAAGCTCTGATACCAAATGTTATGAAACCAGCTCAAGAAAAGATAGAAAAGATAGATCAACGCCTTAGAATTCAGCCTCTTCGAGGGCAACCTCCTTTACATTACATAAATGAACAATTCTTGGATGATACAAATGACAAAACCTCCTTTCTATATATAGGAGTCTAAGGAGTCACAATATAATCTAGCCGACCTAACAATAATAATATAAAGCCACAAAAATAACAATAGAGGGATTCTATGGGGCACAGTAATAACAATATGGGGGCAATAGGGGCACAACAATATTAATAAGGGGTATAACTACAATAGTAATGGGGTAATCACTAGTATTATGGGGACCCAACAGGTGGGCTGGACCCATCATATGGTTCTTCGAAGGGGAATTACAACAATACAAATTCAACCTTTGCTTTATAGAAGTTTGTCTTTTTAATTGGTTAGTGTGGTTGCTTTATTTTATGCTTTGGAGCTCTAGAAAGCTGACCCATTTTTCCTTCTCTCCTTTAGTTAAAGGAAAAAAAAAGTATTCATTGTTGTTGTTTGTGTAGAAAGGTTTTGTCCTAGGCCCTTGTCTTTATCATGGTTCTATCTTGATTTTTTATTATCCCTAGAAGTTTTCAAAGCTTTTTCTCGTTTCTAGGTGTTCATTTTTCATTTTCTAGATTTGGTCTGAATTGGATATGGGTCTTTTGGTTTCAAAATGCTTTTCCTCTTCCTTTTTCTAATATGTGTGCCTTCTTTGGTGTCTCTATGTGAGTGATTTATTTTCCCCTTTTTTCTTTTGATATCCTTTGCAAAGTTTGCATTCCTTAAGCTTGGATTGTTTGGGTAGTTCACAACTCTCTCATAAAAGGTGGATAAATTTTATTTGAATTTCAATTTTGCATTGTGTATTTGACAATATTGGACATTAGAATGATTATAGAGAATGGTAGGAGATTGGGTGGGCATTAGAAGCGATGAGGAGACTATTTAGGGTAATATAAGTTCTATTTTGGTAGCTATAGGAAAAATTTAGGAATAGAATCATCAAATAACCTTATAATTCCACAATAGTAGGTACTTTAGCTTATTAAAGTGTCAAATTTTTATGTTGGAAGCATACAATAGCGTACTTTGTACCATCATAAACATATCCAAAGGAGATTGCTAAGGTACATCTAATTGGTATTGTAAGACATTAAAAAAATATGTAATTCACCAACTCCCAATGAATAAAGAATTATTAAAAAATTAAACTCAGATTAAATCAATATAAAATTACTAAAAACATGTCTTTTATTAAGATTATATATTTTTTAAAACTGCTAACTGTTTAAACTTTTTTATAAAGCCTAAACTATCAAAATTTACCAAAACATAATTGTTATTTTTTTATAAAACATATTTTTTTATTTTTTTATTAATATTTTATTAAAAAATTCACATTCAAAACTCTTATAACTTTTAAAAACATAATCGACACTGACAAAATTTACTCACCTCGTGTACATCATAAAGTTTACAAAGATCAAATCAATTAATGTTATAACTTTTAATCACACCAGAGTCCTTCAACTACCACTTCAGGTCAAACATTTTTTATTGCAGTGCCTAGTTATTCATAAATATGGCAAATGTGTTTGTCCTTAGACCACTTTAAATATTTTATGTTAACATCTCACTATGAAGCAATATAGAGTATAAGGTCAAAATTACAAAATCCAAATAGTTATTGGTTTCTTGTTATTCAAAGATAAAGTACAAAGGAGGGAATCCAAATTAACTAAAAGTATGATTGGATAGGAGATATTGTTGGATAGTAAAATGAGTGACTAATTTTATATTCGGAAATTGGAAATTATTGAGATATTATAAAATAAAAAGTAATAATTTAAATTAGTAAAAATATGAATAGGTAAAATGATAATATTGTATATAAGAGAGTTAATAAATATATTAATTGGGTTTATATTGGATTGCTGGTAAAAATGATCGTTACTTTTTTTATTTATATTCAATTTCCACAAGATACATGATGAATTTATACTAAATAATTATTGTTGTAATGATTTTTAGCAAATATTCAATGCCCAATACTACATTCAACATATTCAAAAAACTTGTTAATATAGTATCGGCAATAGCCCGTGCGACACGTAGCTACTAATAAACCTCTAGGATCTATGACATGTCCTCCTCTTCATAAACTAGGAACCTTGGATCTCTCAATTTTCTCAGGACTCACATTACTTCAATCATCAATTGTGTTGCCTTCTTGGATGCTTTTATGTAGATGTTATTCCCTAACCAAAAGGTCAATGTAGGGCATTCAAATAGCTTACTAATATAGCATGGGTGCACAAGATCCAAAGTATATGCTCATCAAGTAAATTTGAACTTAAGAACTCAAGACCAACTTTATGTAGATATTATTCCTCAACCAAAATGTCAATGTAGGACATTTTATGATCTACTTACATCACATGACAAATTCAACATGTGAAGTTGCAATGATGTACAAGACCATGGGGTGATCAAAGTCATGAGCAACTACCACTTACTATGTTTTTTTAACCAAAATGTAAGGTGGGGGCATTTAACAAGGTACTCATATCATTAGTAGGAATTCAACCCATGGAGTTGCATGTAAAGTTGTGATGCATGAGAACCATGAGATATGTTTTTAATCAAAATTTCAAACTGAGTCATTCAACAATGTAGCCATATTATTAGTATAAATTCAACCTTAGGTGTTGCATGTGGAATTTTATCAATGCAAGGATACCACGAGGATCAAACTTAATACCAATATTTTTGGAAATAGATCATCCTTAACAATGCAAGGATACCACTAGGGGATCAAACTTAATACCATTATTCTTGGAAATGGATCATCCTTAACCAAAATTCTAAGGGCAGTTGGACTGGAGATCAAACTTGAGATTAACTACTTGAGGATATGGCTTGATTGATAGTGGATCAAATTAGAGGCTAATTACTTGTAGATATGGGTCTTTAACCAAATTCCAAACTAAGGCATTTAGCAAGATACCTATATCAATAGCATAAATTCAACCTAAAAAATTAGTAGAGTAAAGTTATAGCAATGCACTCATAAAAGAGATCAAACTTAAGACTACCTACTTATAGACATGAATCTTTAACTAAAATATCAAATAAAAGAATTCAACAACATGGGTAAAAACTCAATTTACAAAATTTAATATAAAGTTGTAACATTTTACTATGATAATTGTCATTAATAAAAAAATTCATCACATGATGGTATGCAGAGTTGTAACAATGTAGAGTATCAAAATTAATACTATGTGATTACTATAAATTCACAATTTGGTGAAAATTTATATTTTCTCTAAATTGGAATGAAATGGAATGTTAATATCATTGGATAAATAGTTTGAAATGATAAACAGAAAATCGAGAGCAATCCATCTCCATGGCATTGCAGAGATACTTTATGAAATTGGAGGTGATAGAGACAACACAGGTCCACCATGGAAATTGCCACTCATAGATACATGTAAACGGAGTTGAAGGATTAAAATGGTGTAACTGGAAATGTAAGTATTTGTAATACATCTGCACATGAAAATTCAAACCACTGTCTAACTCGTGCACTCTCTAATGCTCCACGTGAACCCTGTGAACAGATCAGCAAACAATGAAACTTGAGCCTGGAGTTCTGAGAGAAGGAAAAGGTAGGCCAATGCACATGCCATTCCAATGTGAAACAGTATGCCAAGATGCCATTCCAATTTCTGGTAGTATTCGTTGGCCTTGTTTACAGAGGGCTGACAATTTTGTCTCACACATTTTTTCCAGAAATTTGGTTAGAAAATTTTCAAAATTTGATGGTTGGAGTATTTGAATTATTTTTTTAATAATAAAAATAAATTCAGTAACATAAACATTTTTGTCTCCAAAAATTTCAACTAATTTTATCAAAATCTAGTCTAAATTTCCATTATTTTCTGAATGAAATTATAACCCCTTTAAACTACTCTATATTCATTTCTTGTTTTTATCTACTCTGTATTCATTTCAGGCTTTCATCCGTTCTAACAAGAAAAGTACGGAAAAGTACAGTAAATTTTAACATATATTGTCGTTAACTATGTAATGTCATTCACAGTTCAGAATGCCACAACTTTGTCATATATTTCCTCTGCAACTCCAATGACTCATTTATTGCTACCGATGACGACCAAAAGGACAGAATGAATACCCTAACTGTCCTGCCATCACTGTTGATGTTGTGCAATTCCGGTCATTCCTCAGTATTACAGGATCATTAGGTTCGGCTTAAATATATAGTTTTCTTATGATTTACAGTAGATTGGCAGGATTGAAAGTATATTTTTGACATATTATTAGTGATTTATTTCTGGTAGTGTGATTTTTTTTTTAATTGTTTATTAAGTTGTTATCAAGATGTCAAGATATAAAGTCATTTTGTCATAGAGACAAATGTTTAGGTGATGTAAATTGTTTTGAATAATGATAATGAGCCAGTCTGCATTTACACAGAGCAACCAATGATAATTATTCTCACTATTGATTTGACAACTAACTAACATATTTTCCCACTGTTTTCGAAAAAAATACCTATAAATACAATATTTTAAAATTTCCTATATATTTTTATCAAAATCCAATCCCCCTTAAAACTTTGGAATCACCAATTTAAATACTAAAATCAACTTAATTCTGACAATCCAACACAATCTCTCTCAATTCCTTTTCAAAAAAAAACTACAATCATGTGGCAATTTGTAAGTATGAAGTGTACGTATATCATGTGGCAATTTGGTTGGATTATGCTTGCCCACACCGTGGCTCCAGGTGCTTAGCACATAACACTTCATTTAGTGTTCTGTGACAACTTCAACAGAAAACTAGCAGAGAGACATGGTATACATAGATATCTCGTGGAGGGGAATTCAGGTCGCTCAGCGCTTGGATTTCTGGGGTATCCCTTTCCGGTGCTCTGCTTGTCACAGGACTGGTCACCTCATCGAGAACTGCCCCAGACGTGACGCTCATCGTCGGCGATTCCCTCATCAAGATACATCCTCGCGGCGTCACTCCCGGGCTCCACCCCCTCACTCTTCTGCTCTGCCATCCCCGCCCCCCTGGATCCCTTCTGTTCACATTCCCTCCTCTACTGATCCGTGTATGGACAGGGCCGCACCCTCCATTATTCGTTCCCCTCACATCTGTCATTCCTCCATACCTGAACCTCTTGACGACGCACCCATTCGCTCTCCCTCCCCTATACCGATTGGCGACATTCATAAGGGATCCCTCCCTATTTTCATCTCCTCTTCCTCCCCTCATCGGGCATCTCCTCCACCAGGCGCTCGCGGTAAGGACCCCATTATGTCTATTACACCTGTTAATTCCCCCGCTTCCTCACCTGTAAACCACTTTGACAGTGATGTTGACTCACTCTTGCACCATCGCTTTATGGAACTCGAGCCTCTCACTATACATAAACCCTTCCATCTCACATCTCCCACAATCAGTCCAGCTTCAGGAAGGTATATCACGGTTCGAAAGACCTCCAGGGGTGGCTCCCGACATTTCAGAGGAAGATCCAACACTCCTGCTCATGGACCACGCTCATCCAATTTGGTCGATATCCCGATATTTGACATGTCATCTCCTCGTTCACAGCCTCTTAGAGCAGATATGGCTGGCCCTTCCACCTCATGATGGACATTGTCTCCATGAACATCCGCGGGCTCGGCGCTGGCCCAAAATTCCTTGCGCTCAAGCACTTACTCAGATCTGCTCGTCCAAAGTTGGTATTTATTCAGGAATCCATGCATGACAGGTTTACCTCCATTTCCTATTTCAGGAAGATGTTTCCCACCTGGTACATTGTAGCTCTCGACGCTTATGGTCATTCTGGAGGTCTTGTCGCTTTGTGGAATCCATTATGGATTCGCGCCTCTGCCTATAAATGTTTTGCAGGCATTCTATTATCAGTCACTTTTCGTGGGCACCGGCTCCCCATTCATATCCTTAATATATATGCCCCATATATGAACAGACATCCTTTCTGGGATAAATTCTTCTCCTTGGACCTGTGTGGGATTCACCAATTAATGCTTATTGGAGATATGAACTTCACCCTCAGTCCTGATGAAGTATGGGGTGGTGGCAGGAAAATGGATCCCATCGCCGACTACCTTCGCTGTCAACTGATGCACTGGAATTTCATTGATGTTGCCCCCTCATCATTGACCCATTCATGGCAGAATGGACGGACCGGCGATGCTTATATTGCAAAGCGACTCGACCGTGTCATCATGCAGACTGACATCATTGATACCATGGGTATGCCTGTCTTTTCCATTGGTAGTGACTCCATCTCAGATCACAGGCCGATTTATATCCAATGGTATTAGCACATCATTCGTCGTCACTATCCTTTCAGGTTTGACCATACATTCATTAATGATCTGGGCTTTAATCTTATTGTTACATCTGCTTGGCACGACTCCGCATCCTCTTCCCAAGGATCCTCTCTCCGCGTTCGAATGAATTTCGTCCGCTCCAAGGTTATGTCATGGCAACGAGAAAAAAGATGCCTTGATCGTGCGGCCCTCAATAAGATTCAATCTGAATTGGATCTCATTATATCCACACGAGATCCAAACTCTCTATCTTTCCATCAAAAATGTCTGATTGCTGACTTGACCCGTCAAAAGATCCGATTATTAGAACAAGAGGAATCCTCTTGGCGACTTAAGAGCCGTGCTCTATGGCTCGGTCTGGGGGATCGGAACACGAAATTTTTCCATAAGTATGCTAATCGCAAGCGGGAGATCAATACCATATGGAAAATTCAAGATGGCTCGGGTGGTTTCTTCACCTCCCACCAGGATATCACAAATGCTGCTCTCACTCATTTCAGGAATCAATATAGCTGGGGTCCGGGATGTGCCATCCTGGACATTTTATGGGGAATCGAACATTATCCTCTCATGTTCGATGCGGCCACAAATGATGCCATATTCCAGCCGATCAACAAGGAGGAGCTCCTACGTATACTCAAAGCTTTCAATAAGGACAAATGTCCTGGGCCTGATGGTTGGACCATCGAATTTTTCTTGCATTTCTTTGATCTGATTAAATCCGACCTAATCAGAATGATCGAGGACTCTCGTATCAATGGATGCATCCACCCCCATACATCATCCACCCTTATTGCCCTCATTCCAAAGATGCAAGATGCTGTATCATTCTCTGATTTCAGACCGATATCTCTTTGCAACATTTCTTTCAAAATCATTTCCAAGATTATTGCGGAGCGCATCAAGGGCACCCTGGCCATCCATCTTACTTGCGATCAGCACGCTTTTCTGAAGGGAAGGAACATCCTTGATGCGGTTGCTTCCACTCAAGAATGTATTTACTCGATGTTCTCCAAGAACATTGCAGGAGCCGTCCTAAAAATTGATTTGCAAAAGGCATACGACTGTCTGGACTGGGGATTCATCCGATGCCTCCTGGAACAAATTGGTCTCCGTGTGGAAATGATTTCATGGATCATGGCCTGCATTGAGGGGGTCAAATATGCTATTAATATAAATGGGATCCCCTCCCCTTTCTTTCATGCAGAAAGGGGCCTCCAACAGGGATGCCCACTTGCACCGATCATTTTTATCCTGGCCATGAATTCGCTCAGCTTACACATTAACAAGGCGGTGGATGATCAGAGATGTCTTCCCATTAATATCAGTCGTCACATTTCTTTGTCCCACAACCTATTTGTGGATGACGTTCTCATATGCGCAATGCTCCACCGCGCCTCATGGACCTGCTTATATAACATTATCAACAATTTCCAGAAAGCCACCGGACTAAATATAAACAAGCATAAATCTATATTGTATTTCCATGGAGGACCCTCGGCGCTCATACAGGATATAGCAGATATGTTTGGGATCCAGACGCAATCCATCAGGTGCGGCATTACCTACCTTGGTTACCACCTCAAGCCACTCAAATATTCAATCTCAGATTGGGACTGGCTTATATTGCGTTATTATAAGAGAATATCCTCATGGGAATTCCGTGCCCTATCATTGGCGGGCAGGGTGACTCTCACCAAAGTGGTCCTTACACACTTATCTGTATATTGGGCCCATCTTTTTTACCTTCCCTCCTGCATCATCAGGCGTATCAATCAGATCACTGCCGCCTTCATTTGGGGAAACACATCTACACAACATAAGATCCACCTAGCTCAAATGAAACACATATCAATTCCAAAACAGCAGGGCGGATGGGGTATATTGGACCTCCGTCTTTTTGGATGTGTGCTCATATGTCGATCATTATGGAGGGGAATATATGGATGCTCCCCATGGAGCAATATCATTCGTCACAGATACATGAAAGGAAGACCCATTGAATATTGGTTAAGGAAGGGCACAATCGGTCCCCGGAACAGATCCCCTATATGGCTTAGTATGAGGAAAATTGAATCATTCTTTATTTCCCGCCTGAGATGGAGGTTTCACAATGGCAGCAATATCTATATTGGCATAGACCCATTAACAGGCAATCAATCTGATCACACATTACCTAGGGGACTCATCATACTGCTTCAGCATAAAGGGATATACACATGGGACAAGCTCATCAAAGACTGGCACGGGAACACTCCTGTATGGAAGGATGGATATGATCTCCATTTACAGGAATATTGGGACGGAATATGGAAAACGGCCACTGATCAATTATCTGGGAGCGGAATTCAGCGACATGGGAACAAAGACCTTCTTCTATGGACTGTCAGCAATTTTCGAAGACCTGTTTCAGTCAGAGATATATATAAATTTTTGATTTGCAGCAGAGTTCCATACTCTCTACCATCTTTCCCACATAGATTCTGGATGGCTAAATGCCCACCAAAGATTATATTTTTTGCCTGGCTCGTCTTCTACAACAAGAATTTAACATGGGACAACCTCAGAAAGCGTTTTTGGCATGGACCCAGCAGGTGCACAATATGCAGAGCCGATGAAGAAACCAATCTACACATGTTTATCAAATGCCCAGTCATCCAGCAGATCTGGTACGCTCTGTCAATCACTTTCGATTTTATACTGACTGATTTTGACTCTCCTAGTGCAGCACTCATATGGTGGAGCAATCAGAACGGGAACAGACGATTTCTCATCCTCATTTTCCTATGGTCAGTATGGAAATGGCGGAATGACCATGTATTTAATGATTCAGCCATGTCGACAACCTCCATCATGGACAGCATCATGACAGAATGGCACTTGATATATGGCACTTAATGATTTTCACAATATTCCATATTTTGCTAAATTATATATGATCCTCCAATAGACATTTCCTATATGGACATTACCTACTCATGGTTCACTGATATGATTCACAGATCACTGAACTCTATACACACACATACATTATATGTATTCCAGATGAGTTTCATTTTTGTAATTATATGATCTCAATATAATATATCTCGCTTTTTTTCTTCTGAAAAAATATGAGAGTTAGGCAGACCTTCACTGCATTGACCTGTAGATAGTGGCAACAAGAGGGGGACGTTTTTGAGTGACAAAAAACGTCCATGGTAGTAAGGGGAAGGTGTAGAATGTTAGGATAGAATGATCTGAATTATCTAGGCATCTAAGAAATAGTTGCATGCACAAGCGTTTACTGCAATGATAGTGACATTTACTGCAAATTTTTTGTATTGTTATTAGGTTCCTACTTACACTGTCCCATGTACCATGCCTTTTTCATATTTTCAATAATTTTTATAAATAGCATGTAGGGTAATTATATAAATTAAATCTTTTTATAGGGATGAAAATATTTATATCATTATATATTTTATAGGGTTATTATTAAAAAAACCATAAAAAATAATTAAATTATAATTGACCTATATTCATTTTAATTTTGGATAATCTTTATTTATTCTAAAAGAAGTTTGTATTTCAAGAGATTTGATCTCTTTGGGTGCTTAATAGATCCAGAGTTAAGATGGATTTACTTATAATTAATTATAAATATAGTTATTAAAATATGTTTATTTTTATTTTATTTTGACCTAGTTAAAATGTTAAATAGGACATTACAACATCTTTATCATATTACAAATGAGGGACCTCCACAGTTGGTCAAAAGAAATTACATCCAATATTGGAGTCAAGCAAGGATGTTCCTTATCCCCTACCCTTTTTGGCATTTGCATTAAGAAATGATGTCCCTTATGCCCTACCCTTTTAGGCATTTACATTGATAAGCTAGAGGAATGTTTAGAAGTTGTAGGATGTGATGGCCCCAAGCTCACTAGTATGGTCCTTACTCTCCTTTATGTTGACGATAAAGTTCTTTTAGTGAGGAGCCATCACTATCTTGACAATAAACTTAGAATCCTCCATGATTACTACTCCGAGATGGGTATATCTATTAATGTAGAAATTCCTTGTAGATTCAAACTGCTTATGTAATATGCTAAAACAACACTTGAATCTACTCTACTCATTAGTGGAAACAATTAATCGATCGAGAAATCACAACATAGACATAAGACAAGATTCAATCACATATGCTCAAAGATTTATCTAAGGGGAAAGCAACTACTCAAAACCCCTTCATATCTATATTGCATTAGTCAGGAAAATAGAGAAGAAAATACAATGCTTATTCAAGTCTGAACAATCTCTGCACAAGTATAATCTATCTCACAACCTCACAAGCTGATTCTAGCCAATACTTAACCAATTTTGTTGTCTACCAAGCTCTTATTTCCTTGTGTTGTTTCCTTAGTAATTAGTCCCCTATTAATTAGGGAAATCCCCATCCTAAATTGTACAATCCCTATAGGCCCTTCTCTGACTGCATGCACCACTTGTACAACGCAAAAAAATATACAACTAATAGTACACTACCCTTGAACACCAACCTCAACTGGGTAACTCAAATGTCACGCATGCATGAGTTAATTAAGGCTGATTTATCAGTTAACTGGTTGAACATTGAAGTTGCACCCCACTGCTAGACCTCCTATTAGTTCCTCCAATAGTTGGAACTAGTTTAACTTACTTTAACTTAGTTTATCTGAATTAAATTATTACAACTCAAATTAAATTCAACCTAGGCTCCTAAAATTTAGGAACCACTCTACATGACTCAAGTTAGGCCCTCAACTCGAATTAATTGAGCCAACAAAGTGAAATTAACTTAGTTAACTCATTCTTGTTGTCTTGTGATGTGGAATTACAATTTTCTCCTAATTTAATTCATAGGAAAATTAAATCGGGATTTTTGTGTTAGCATTTTCAACACTCCCTCTCAACAAACGAGGGATTCACATCTACCCCAATTTAGCACCTTTGGAAATTATTGCACGCAACACTTCTCATTGTTGTTGTTGCTACTGCAACATCTGTAACTGAAGAACATCAAAAAAAAAAAAAACATTGAATCTGTTATCTCCATCTCACCCAAAGTTTCTTTCGAGGATGGAGAAAATATGTAAGACCTATAATGTGGTAAAAGAAACCCATCCTCCAATGCTTATATCTTAGGATACCATATATTGGATTAATTTTTCAAAGGTTCAGTCCATGCTTATAAAGCCCGCAGCTCAGAGCTCAAGTCACCCTGCATACGAATCCAACGACTATTCACATCGACTTTGGCGTCATACATGCAATAGAGTTAACTGTAGAGCAGACCCCCGGTGTTGAAAGGTTAGCACCCATCCAAAAACCATGATCCATTCCAACACCTAATATAGAGTACTATGATCCATAGCATAGCCTGCCGTAACAGGGTGGGAACCACCCACCAGACGGTCTTCTCTTATTGGCTCAATGATGTTGAAGGTAACAGGTAAAAGGTAAATGGTAAAGGTTATTGATAGCCCATCTGCTTCCCCCTGAGCCCGTCATCGTCACCCCAGACCAATCACTAAATGTCGTGTGCCTCCCTCCGCCTGCTCCTAATTCCGCCACTTGGACAATTGTCCTTGTCCTTCACATAAATCCCCGAAGCCCTAAAATTACCGCCTGGCATCAACCATTCAGTCCCAGTCAAAGAGCATTATGCCTGGACCACCGTGTAGGATTCACCTCTTAGCACACTTCCAAAGGTCAAGTGCACCTTCCAAAGTTGTTTTCAATCCTCCTTGCGAGCTCCAGGTAACCCGACCTCCTCGTTTGTTACTTTTGTTTTACTCAGAAGAATGAAACACGCGGCACCTACAACTCCTAAAACCCATGAGGTCAAAAGCACTGGTGTCAGATCTTTAACGAACATTGAAATCTAAATAGCCGACCCTGCCTATCCCTTCCCACTCACAGATCTCCGCTATGAGATGTTTCCTGACCATGTAAGGAATGAGGATCCTTTAAGGGTTGTTAACTTTGGACTGTATTACCAAATTCCTCCTCCAGTTCACTACCTCCTAGAGTTTATATCTTGGTTAGCCGACTCCTATCAAAAGGATAAGAACCAATTCATTTCTACTTCAGGAGTTGTAATCCTCAAGATAAATTCCCTCTTAATCCAAAGAGATTTGAATTTCCCTGAATCCTCCACTATGCACATGTTCACCGATGTTGCCCTAGCTGACCATTTCGCAACGCTCCTAGCCAAGGAACAACAATCATTCATGGGGAAAATCCTCGCTCTAGAGGTCAAAACCCTACCCTCAGATATCTAATTCCCATTGACTCTCTTTCGAGCATCAGTCCAACCTGTTTTAGCCACAATTTCTTGTCTAATGGGCATAGATACTGCCCTAAAAATAAACGGGGCTGCTTTGGGATGTTTACATAAAATGAAACAACCTAGGTACCAAATCAATATTCCAAGATATCTGTTAACGAGAATTTGCTTCCAACTCAACTATTTCAGGGTCTCCTCTTATTTTCGCTACTACTCATTGCTATTCTACTTGTTCCTATACGCTCACATCGAAGAGTTTCAATGCCTTCACCTAGATGTGTTTTCTCCTAACAAAGAGTGAAATTTAGTCTTCGACTGGAATACCTCGGTAAAGAAAAGACTTGGTTTGGGTGGGTACTCTCATTTCATTTCATCTTTCATGGCCATTTCTTACTAAATCATCTATGGGGTCCCACCCCAAGAATCTTCCCAAAGCAGAAGCAGCTCCTCCAAATCAACAAGGAAGTTGTCATTGAAGACTGGTACCTCTACGAGGATCACATAAAAATTTGGGTTTATGGATGTGAACTCCCTCCATATCATCTACCAGTGTTTCTGCCTATGAAGATCTTTGCCCTCGAGTTCATCAGGCAAGTCCTTAGTGTAGACCTGCTCCACTTTATACCGACAAAGAAAGGCTACATTTTTAAAATGGGAGAATTAGTAGGCCCTTTTTTGATAAGTACCAGACATGCCTTCAAAATAATTGAGGCCCTGCTCAAAGTCATGGAGTTTGAAAAGGGACAAATTTTTCATTACGATACCTGAGGCATACTTGCTCGAAGAAGGGAAAAGATTAAAGCCTCAACTTATATACATGATCCTAAGCCTAAGGTTGAATGGAAAGCTAACTTTGATTCCTAGCCTCTTAATACAGAGATGGAGAATGAATCCCCAGTCAGCACGTAAAAACATAAAAGAGGACTGCTGACACATCAAGGAAAACTGACATGGAAGAGGGACATGTTCATAAAATGGCATGAAATCAAGGGCCTGAACAAGGATTGGAACATGAATAGGAATAGGAAGAGGAATAACAATGTATACAGCTAGAAACATTAGTGCCTGATAGCCCAGGTTTCCATATCAATCTGGAAATACCACTAGTTGCTTCATGTACATCCTCGACTGAGGTAGTTGTCCGAGAAACAGAGGATAGCCTTTATGCTGCAAGGACAAGTTGGTCGCAAGGAAAGGCCATCCAAGTGAGAAACGAGAAAGAAAAGGAAAAGTTGCACCAAGAAATGTCCTCTAAGATAACTCCTCGTCACACTAGAGTACTAGCTGCAATGGACTCAGAGAAAGAGGAGATGAAGATAAGATTGCAGCATCCCTCAATCCAAACCCTACCTTCTGGCCCTCAATTCCATGATTTGGATGTATCTTTGGATTTGAATAGTGTCCCCTTGGTAGATAAAGTCAATTTACACAGGCAGGTTGGAGAAATGTTGTATAATGACATTTAAGAGAAACAGATGACCATTGACCGGGCTCAAACTTATATAGAGAAGATCTCCAATAAGGTGAATATGGAGAAGATCAAGTCCCAGGCGATTTTTCTACAAAAGGAAGCATATAAAGAACTAATCATGAAGATGGGGGTGGATCCCAAGGATAAGGCAGTAGTAGCAACCATCTTACAGGCCACTCAGCAAGAGAACCAAGAGTTAAGGTGACAATTAAACATGCCTATAAGTGAGCACATTCAAACTCCTGAGTTGATTAAGATTGAAAAGGAGAAGGAGGCCCTAATGACGGAGCTGACCGAGAGCAAGAACAGAGTTAATACCTTGGAGAAGACAATAATTACTTTACAAAATAGAATCACTTCTCATGTCTGCACGATAGTAATGCCTAAGAACCCTCAAAATCCCACTGATCGCCTCACTTAGGCATTAACCGAGCTACAACTGTCTAAAGGGGAGTTAATGAAGGCTTAGAGGGACCTAGATGCTGCCAAAACCCAAGTAGCTTAGAAAGAGAAGCTACTCCAAGCTTCGATTTCCAATGCAAACAAGCTCACTCAAGATCTATAGAGTGCCACTCAAGAAAACAAGGAACTAAAGGCCAAGCTCAAAGGAAACATGGCTCTCATTGAGACTAGGTAGTTGATATGGGATAAGATCATTTACAAGATCAACCTTAGTAGGGAACAGATAGCCTTGATGCAAGACCAAAAGAGTCTTAGTGTAGAATGTGCTCCTTCTATCCTCTATGGCAAAGAGACGAGCATTACCAACTCTTAGTATGCTAAGAAATGCATTCATTTCCTAATTGAGAGTTCAATTGATGAGCTAAGGCCACTAGATATAACTGATAGAATGGGTGCGGTGGCAACTATATCTAAAGTAATTTCAAAGGAAGAAGCCAAAGCTAGAGCAGAACCGAGTGTTACGAGGTTATAAAAAGAGGTGGTAGCTTTCGATGATGAATTCAACAAGCTTCTTCAAGCTGGGTTACTAAATTTTTGGGGGCCAAGTGGAGAGCTATTCACATGAGAGATATATTACTAGAAAATGATTGAGATGAAAAGTAAGACTGGAGAATCCCCCGAGAAGATGTCAGTTCTCAAAGGAATAACTATAATGAATTTCCTTGAGAAAGAGTTCCACCTTATTGAGTTGGTTAAAAGTACCTTTCATCACAAATTAGACTATTTATAGGTGATCCATCTCTAGCACAACTAGAGACAATTCAACTCTATTCCTCCACCTCCTCCAACCATGTGTCAGTGACGTAAGAAATTTTCCAACCCCCCACTACTTCAGATGGTTCATCCTCGTGTTCCAAAGACTTCCAATCAAGCATATTCATCATCTCGTAGGTTCTGAGGACCACTTAGATCATGCCAACAATGGAATTTTATTTTACTTTCAGTTGTTTTTACTTTATGTTGTTTACTCTACTTTGTTAAAAGACATTATGTATTAGTTAGGATAGTTGTGCTTGCGTACACACTAAAATTTTGAAACATGTTTTGTGATGATGTGTGAGATCAAGAAAGAATATTACTCTAATGGCCTATGTTTAAGAGGGCCTGTATATATATGATCTCCATGAATGAAGAAAGGTTCAAAATTTTGGAAAGAAAAACTCTATGTTATTTTGGAGGACGTTTTTGCTTCTTTCATGAATGTATTACTCATATTATTAATGACAATAAATGGTGATTCCTTTGTTCCAAGATAATAATATGTCATCTCCCTGTTGTAATTTCATAATGTTCATGTTCCTCTTAGGTTCCATGTCATGTAGATGCTAGATATGCTTCCTTCTTCTTACAGATTCATTTGAGTTAAGTTGTTGCTAAAAATGCCTATATAAGTCTTTGGAAACCAAATCTTTAATTTTCGTCTGTGAATATTTGCATCCATTCCTTTTTCATATTCGTCATGCCTTTTTGAATCCCGAGAAGTGTGGAATTCTCGATATTTCGAGCTCAACATGATGGGTTACCTTGTCTCTTTCTCCTACTTTCATATTCATACTAAAGTAATTGATCTGTAACTCCTTGAGTTGTATGCCTCCTTTGATTTATCATTTATGCCACTATGTATACTGCATATATGTATATATAAATAAATCATGGATTATGTCTTTCTTTGATGATTGAAACAACTAAATTCTCTTGGTAAGAATGTTATAAGTGATGTTTCTATTCTTTGAAGAATTATCGAAGACAAACTAAATCTAGATGTTTTAGGCACTAGTCTCTTAGCAATGAAGAGGTTGTCTCTAGAATCAACAACATCATTTGGCATCGTTTTCAGGGAACACATTAGGGGATTTTTCCCCTAGGATATGACATTTAGACACTCTTTGTTAAGGTGAGAAAAGACGTCCAGATTGCTGATTCATCACCTTGGCGAATCCACTAATATTAATCTCAAATATATCATCATGGCTTTTAGAAAAACCCACACTCATTCATATACCTCTCAATAGATAATTCCATTTGTATCTGACCTAGAAAAGTTGTTTTTCAGAAGAGTTTGGAAGGAGAAAACCCCTGCTACTAACGCCATTGCCTCGTCATTTCTTGAAACCTCCTTATCCATCTCCCAGCATGCCATTATTCTTTCCTCGGACTTTACTCCTAAGGTCTTCACCTATCCTTCTGAAAATGATCTAACACACCATATTCTTCCATCTGAAGTCAAGGAAGAAGAAGCCTTAGTTAATACTCCTTATTTCTCATTTCCCCTATGATCGGAAAGGGAAAAGACATCCTTACTGGCATTCATATTCATCACATTAGAAATTCCACTGTTCCGAGCCCACCTACTCCAATGGCTATTATTTTAGAGTAGAGACGCCTGATTAATTTAGCTCCACCCCCATTATTACAGATGGTGGTCCCAGGCTTCTTATTGAACAATTATACTCCCCTAGACCTTCCTTTACCTCTGAGTGCCATGCCCCAAGACTACCTCAAACCCTTACCTAGGTTCAGTGGAGAGGATGAGACCACTGCATAGAGACATATCGATATTTTCTATGCATTTGCAGAAAATCTAAATGTGGAACACTTAGATGTGGTATTGAGGCTTTTTGTTCATCCCCTCGATAGTGAAGCTAGAAAGTGGTTTAAATATTTACCAAATGTTTCCATTGCCACTTGGGAAGAGTTGGAAAACTCCTTTGCACATAAGTGTGGGGAAAAGAGAGACCACAAATATATCCTGACAAATTTTAATGCTATAAAGAAGAAACCAAACGAAGATATGACATAATTTATAAAGAGGTTTAATAGGCAGAGTAACAATGCTCCCATTCAGATAAAACCTCCCCAGGCTGCTGCTTGGGTAGTATTTGTAGGGGCTTTTGAGTCTGAGTTTGGTTTTACTCTAAGGGAAAGGAAGTCTCGGACGTTGGACCAACTCCAAATTGATGCCCCCAAGGTAGAGGAAAATTTCACATCTGCAGGGAAATCAAGAGGTAAAATTGACCCCATGGAAAAGAAAAAGGGAAAAGAGGAAACATCTTCCTCTAGTCAAGTGAAAGAATCACAAGAACTAAAGTTAGAAGAAATGGATAAGTTAATAAAAAGTTTATCACATAAACTGGTAAGGCTTGAACTAGAAACCAAAAACCTTCCGAAACAGAATGCCTAAGGCCCAAATTGAGGTTTTAATCCATAATACTGAAGATAACCCTTACAGAGGGAAAGGAAATATCGACTAAATCAAATTCCCCCTCCAAATGAACAATCACATGATACCCATGAGATTCATGGTAACCTATACTCTTCTTTCTCTGAAAGAGAGAAACAAATCATAACTCATCACAAAGAAGGTCATGATAGGGGTGCAACATTCAACGAGGAGGAAAATAAGTGACTATTGCAAAAAAATTGTAGATTCCATGCAGGCATAGTTACATAGGAAGTATGATCTCAGATCCTCAAGAAAAAGGTGAAGGGAACAAGACCAGCAGGAGGGTGTTTCTCTCCAAGATAACCCCACAACTCTTGATAAACAAAAAGGGGGACTAGACCCAAACATGTCCAAAATAAAAGACTCTCTAAATCAAGATGGATGTAAACCTAAAGAGAAAAAGAGGAGAAGCTACCCATCCCTTCGAAACAAACGTATGAAAAAGAAAAATAACAAGTGGAATCTGGTAGCATGGAGAAAGGCCAAGTTGTCTTCAATATTCAAAAAGAACTCGAAAAGGTCAAAATCTGTCTTCCTTTAATTGAACTCCTAAAACAACCCGCTTATAAATCCCAAGTATCCAATTTCATGCTTCCATCCACCTCAGCACCATCCCGTGACCGTTTAAATCTTCAAGTAGAAAGACCTATGGTTTTTTTTGGACCTCATGTCGTAGAACAAGACCTTTCTACTACACCTTTCTATGTGACCCTTGTAATACATGATCTCTTACTTCATGACTGCATGCTGGATTCAAGAGCCTCACATAATCTCATGCCATTAATTGTAATGGAGCAACTTTGTTTACAAATTACTAGACCTTACAAGAATCTTTACTCGTTCGATTCTAAGAGAGTGAAATGCTTGGGAATGATAAAGGACCTAGTAGTGGACTTGGGTCATATTATCGTTAAGAGTGTAGTAATGGATATAGTGGTAGTAGATATCCTTGCAAGATTTGGCATTCTTTTATCTAGGTCTTGGGGTTCCAAAGTCGGAGGTTCCATCAAGTGAAATCTGACTTATGCCACCATTCCCACCTTTGGTGTACATATAGTCAAGGTTTGTGAAAACAATGACCAAAGCTGAGGGATCTAAGAATTCTCCTTTGTATGGGAAAGAGAGAAATATTTCTTGTCTGCTACTAGAACAAGATGATACCATTATAAAAGAAACGTAGGTACACCTAGTAGTCCAGTTAGATGATTAGCACAAAGACAAAGGCAAAGTATGGAAATTATACTTTGATGGGGCTAATTCTAGAGAAGGAAATGGAGCAGGGGTGTTGTTGGTATCCCCTTAGGTTAGCTTGATCCCGCTTTCATTTAAGATGGAGTTTGAGGTGACCAATAATGTGGCAGAATATGAGGCATTTCTCCTTGGGCTGAAAACAACAAGGAATATGAACATTGAGTGCTTAATAGTATATGGGGATTCCGAGTTAGTGGTGAAGCAAATTAAAAATCAGTGTCAGACTAAACATCTGAGACTGAGGACTTATAGAAATGAGGTGTGGGACTTGGGACTTCATAGACAACTTATTTTTGGCCTTTCCCAGGGAAGGAAACAGAATGGATGTTTCCCTTGCTATAGTTACAAGTAACTTTAAGCCACCTCAAAACCCACTTCTCAGGTATGAGGTTGAAGTTAGACACATACCCTCTATACCTAATAATGTGAAGTATTGGTAGGTATTCAAGGATGATGAGAAGATCAAACGCTTTATAGAATTTGTTGGGGAATTTTAAAACTCGGTTATCAACCAAGAAGAAGAGAAAGTGACAAAAGAAAGGACAAATGCATGATAAGATACAATTTCTCGGCACATAGTCCTGCAACTAAAGGGAAATACTATTCCTTGTGGCCTAGTCCCACTTGAGAGATTGTTTAAAAAGAATGATGTAGCCTCAAAACCTACAGGATAATGATTGGATGAATAGGTGGAGGACTGTAATATTGGCTCAAAGGATGAACCTCAGATGGTCAAATTATCAAAGGAGATCCTCCACAATATAAACAAAGGTAGTCTAATCTATTCAAAGTTTATAAAGATGTTTTTTCTTGGCCTTATGATGATTTGAAGACATTTGATACTAACATTATCCAGCATAAGGTTCCTATAAAAATTGGAATGAAAACTTGTAAACGAAAGCTCAGGAAAATCAATCCTCTAATACTCCTATCTATTGAGAAGGAAGTAAGGAAGCTTTTGCAAGATAAAATCATAGTGCCTCTAAGGTATTAAGAGTGGGTATAAAACTTAGTCCCAGTGTGGAAAAAAAATGGAGAAATAAGGTTGTGTGTAGATTTTCAGAACCTTAACAAAGTGTCGTTGAAAGACAACTACCCACTACCCAAGAGGGACTACATATAGAAAGTGGTAGGTTCAGCTAGGATGTCCACGATGGACAGTTTCTTAGGTTACAATAAGGTAGGAGTACACCCAGATGACCAAAATAAAATGACATTCACTACCCCTTGGGGAACTTTCATGTATGCCTGCATGCCCTTTGGTCTCATAAATGCAGGAGCCACATTTCAAAGAGCTATGGATATAACATTTGTGGGGGAACAAGACAAATTTGTAGTGGTATATTTAGATGAAATCACAGTCTTCTCCAAGACTAATGAAGAGCATATCATGCACCTGAAACTCGCCTTTGAAAAATGCAGGAGATATGGGTTATCGTTGAATCTGAAGAAGTCTAAAATTTCTCAGAGTGAAGGAAAACTGTTGGGACACATAGTGGCATAGGAGGGAGTGAAAATCTATCCTAAGTGATTGGAGGATATCAGTTACATCCCCTTGCCCAGAAACGAGAAAACAGTTCAAGTGCTTTTGGGAAGAATCAATTTTTTGAGAAGATTCATACCTAAATATGTTGAAATAGTGAAGGGTATCATAGACATGCTGAAAAAGGAGAACGAGGTGAAATGGAGCCATGTTTCTTGAAAATCCTTCACTAGAATCAAAGAAGCATTCGTCGAATCACCAGTGCTAGTCAACCCTGACTATTCAACACCATTCTATATATTTTCTTTTTCTTCTCCCCATACTATTGTTGTCGTGTTGTTACAAAAGAATAAGGAAGGATATGAACAACCAATCACCTTTTTTAGCCAAGTATTGAGAGACGCCGAACTGAAGTACAACATTTTGGAGAAACAGACCTATGCTCTAGTTAAAGCATTGAAGGCATTTAGAGTATATGAATTGCAGTCAGACATCACATCATATGTTCCAATAGTAGCAATCAAAGATATTCTGGTGCAAGGAGACAATGAGGGAAAAAGGGGAAGGTGGATATCTAAGATCTAGGAATAGGACTTGGACATAAACCTACAAAGCTCATAAAGGTCGAGGGATTGAACAAGATCCTATCAGAATCAAACTACAAGGCTTTATGGATAAATGTGACCACAAGTGAAGATGAAGTGGAATTACAATGGAATGACATCAAGACCTCAGAACAAAAATATATATGTCAAATACAAACCGTCAGCTTGGTATAAAAACATAATCCATTATATTTTATTTATGAGGTGTCCACTGAGAATGGATAAATCCAAATATCTAACATTGATGCTGCAAGCTCAAAAGCTCATTATATTGAATGGCCAACTCTATTGGAGAGACCTTGTTGGGATCCTGTTGCTATGCTTAGTGGAAGGATAAACTCACAAAGTAATTGAAGAGTTCCATAGAGGTGTTTGTGGATGTCACTACAGTTGGAAGACCACTTCTCACAAGATCTTGAAAGCCGGATTTTACTGGCCCACACTCTTTGGAGAGATTCATTCTCAGGTCCGAGCATGTAAAGGTGCCAAGTTTTCTCTGAAAAGCAAAAGCTATCTCCTCTCCCTTTGATCTCAGTACATGTGGAAGAGCATTTTAGACAATGGGGGTTGGATTTCATAGGAGAGATAAACCTGCCCTACAGTGGTCACCATAAATGGATATTAACCACCATTCACTATTTGACAATGTTTGTGGAGTCCATCCTAGCTCAAAATGCTACTGATTCTATGGTGATTAAATTTCTGGAGGAGAACATCTTGTCTCATTTTGGTTTCCCTAAAAAGATCATGATAGAAAATGCTTAGGTTTTTAAGTCCACTAAATTTATCAATTTCTATCAGAAATTTAATATCACAATCGGGCATTCCACTACCTACTACCCTCAAGGGAACACGTTAGTTGAGTCCTTTAATAAAACAATGGTAAGAGTGTTGAAGAAAACCATTACAGAAAATAAAAGAAACTGGGATACTCAGAGAAATTTTCTCCCTGGGCTAACAGAGTAACTCCTAAATGGTCCACTGTAAAGTCACCCTTTGAGATGGTATATGGAAAAGCAGCAATATTCCCAATCTAGTTGGCAATGCTAATCACGAAGTTATTGCAAGAAGAAGAGGAGGAACCAAATGCTATGACACGAAGGATAAATTAGTTGGTTGAACTCAACGAGAGCAAAGAACGGGTAGGGGAAAACTTGGCCAATTATTAGCTAAAAATGAAGTCTTTGTTCGACAAGAAGGCCAAAGACAGACCTTTATAGCCTTTAAAGCACAAGAAATTTGATCTATTATGGCTCGATCCTTTCAAAATCTTCGAAGTGAAAGGAAATGATGCCTATCTGCTTGAAAACTTAGAAGAAGAATCACTGGAACTACCAGTAAATGGTCAGTTCCTCAAACTCTATTTCAAGAATTAAAGGTACTCCTCCCACATGCATTGTAAATATTGGTGTGTACATGTAAATACAATCTGATGTTTCAAGTTTTTGAATATTTGCCTTCATAAAAAAAATTGTTGAGAAAGACTCCATGCCCAAAAAGAATTTACCATATTGCAAGTTCTTGACGCATTGAAATCTAATGTCCCGCCCCCAGTTGGAGCCAATGTTATCTCCATCTCATCCAAACTTCCTTCTGAGGATGGAGACGATATGTAAGACCTATAAGGTGGTAAAAGAAACCTGTCCTCCAATTCTTATATCTCAAGATACCATATATTAGGTCAAGAGGAAAGGAGGCTTTGCAATGTAATTACAAAATTTTAAGTATTCAGGTTAATGTTTTAAAGATTTAGTTCACGCTTGTAAAGTGTGCATCTTAGAGCTAGGGTCACCTTCCATCAAAATCCGACGACTGTTCGCATCGACTCCAGCGACATACATGCAATAGAGTTAACCATGGGGCAGACCCTCGATGTTGAACGGTCAATGGCCATCTAGAGGTCGTGATCCATTTCAAAACCTAACATAGAGTGTGTATGAGTTTGTATGATCCACAACGTAGCCTGTTGTAACAGGGTGGGGACCCCCTACGAGACAATCTTCTCTAATTGGCTCGGCAATGTTGAAGTTAATAGGTAAAAGGTAAATGGTAAAGGTTATTGATAGCTCATCCTCTCCCCCCTGAGACCATCCTTCATCACCTAGGACCAATCCCTGAACGTCATGTTCCTCCCTCCATCTGCTCCTAACTCCGCTGCCTGGGAAATTGTCCTTGTCCTTCTCATAAATTCCCAAAGCGCTAAAATTACCACTTGACAACGATAATTTAATCCCAGCCAAAGAACATTATGCTTAGACCACCATGCAAGATTAACCTCTCTACACACTCCCAAAGGTTAAGGACACCTTCCCAAGTCGTTTTCATTCCTCCTTGCGGGCTCCAGGTAACCTAACACCCAAACCTACTTATTTTTTACTTTTGTTTTACTCAAAAGAATGAAGCGCGCGTCACCTGCAAATCCTAACACCCATGGGGTCAAAAGCATTGGTGTTGAGCCTTTAACGAACACTGAAATACAAATACCTGACCCTGCTTATCCCATCATGAACAAATATGATCCCTAACCCTATCATCCAATATCCCTAACCCTATCATCAAATATGATCAAATTTTACTCTTGTAGAACTTAATTGATTGGTGACTAAGTTAAATTCATTTAAATGATCATAAATAAACCCACCTTCTAATGTATTCATATTAAATAAATTCTTCATAAAAAATACTTTTTTGGAAGCTGATGGTTTTACATACAATTTATCCAATGGCATCATCAAACTCTCTTTTGTATTTTCTTTCAAAATTGTGAAAGCAACTAATGATGCTAAGCACAACTATATTGTTCCTCATGTATCTTTGTTAAGAATATATCATTCTTCGTATTTCATTTTCATTGAATTATTTATTATCTAGGCAATGGTAGATTTTTTTTTTTCCTGAAATAGATAATATTTCATTTGCATATTCCATAGCTAGTAGTTTTGGTTGTTGAACTTCTCAACCCTAAAATTGTCTTCCATCATTGCTCCTACTCAAACTAGGAACTCTCCTTTCCTATTATTTTTATTAACCAAATAAACCTTGGGCTCTAATACCAATTGTTAGGAATAAAATCATAGGGTCATTAAATCAAAGTGAATGCAGAAATAAGACATAGACTGAAACAATACAAAGGAGACACCAATATATGTGGTTCACCCAATTTGGTCTACGCCCACGGAGACTAGCTAGTCCTTCCTTTTATTCCATCCAACAAAATGAAAGGATTTCAACCTGCATCCTCATCTCTCTCTCTCACAACATCCTTTCTCTCAATTATAATGATATCTCAAAAATGGAACATAGCCACAATATAATTCCATCATAAAAAAGGGTTTCCCTCTAGGGGAATAAAAATTGTAACATAACATCTACTATTAGATTTGTAACCTAATGATGAACAATCTAGATTGACTATGAAATTATAGTATATTACAAGATTTTTTTTCCAAAAAATTCCCTTTAGGGGCATTGTCCCCAAACCCTTGCCAAGGGAGGCTCTAAATTATTATGTCCACCCCCTGCACCTCGTGGCAACCATATTATGGGGAAAATCCCCCCATACAACCCCATTAAGAATTGGGGTACATATGTGGAAAAAAACAATACTCTGAATCAAGAAGATGAAAAGACTACACAACTAATAGTCTTAGCATAGTGGTGGATTAAGATGATGAATAAGTGTTTTTCGGGACAACATGTACCACTAGATTTTTTTCAGAATGACAAATTTAGTTTTAGTGGATCATATATGCATATGGAAATATTTGCATGGTATGGATTGTAAAAAGGAGGAGAGAGCTCGTGAAAGACTAGTAATGAGGTAGAGAATCCAATCTATATTGATATGGTAAAGTAGAATATTCCAAACAAAGATAGTTTTGGTGGTATTCCATCTACTTAGATTTGATAAATGTTTAGACTATCTTTTTTCCAAATGTTACACATCCCAAGGAGTTGACTCAAGGGAGAGTCAACCATTGATGTTGAGGAGTTGTTAGGGTTTGTGGGCATAAGTGAGTTCAATGTCACACAAGCAAGGATTAGAAACATAGCATATGGTTAGTGTTATGATCACCTTGATTAACATCCCTTTCCACTTTAGAGTGCTAGGTAGAACCCCTATTTCCTTGGATTGTGCATGTACCTTGGACTTGGTCACTAGATGAAGGATGCATTGTATTGTGCAATTATGATTATGTATTATATATGCTCATGTCTTTGTTATGCTTTATGGAGGATGCATGAGGGAGTTTGATGTTCCCCTTATGTGATTTGGTGGGACATAGTGAGTTGTTATCCACCATGTTCTTTTTATTGGAGCATGAGCCATTTGAACCTTTTAGAGCTTGTATTGGGTTGTTGGTTCATTCAATATTCATCCTTCCTTTGCATCTTCTTAGAGTGTTGGTGCATGAGCATAGCTTGGATATTCAAGAAAAGTCACCCAATTCACCCATCTTGGTTAAGGGATGGCTAGATGTAGCACATTTACCCACTTTCATGAATAATATTGCATCTAAATTCTATATTTGTATGTCTTTTTTATTCATCTATGCTTTGGATGCTTTTTGTTTAATGCTTTAATGAAATATTCAACTCACTAGTTTAATGATTTTAAGATTGTCAACATTGTTCCTCTTTCTTTTCCATCCTTTGTACTTCTCTCTCACTCTCCTCTTTGTCCCTATCAATTTTACCTTTTAGCATCTTCTAGAGAACATGGTGGTCAAATAAATAGATGAAATTGTGTGAGGCATAACTTCCTCATACAAACTTTGATTGAGGTCATCCTTGCATTGTCGAAAAGTTCTTAGCATCTATAACAAATTAGAAGGCTAGGGATTTATTTCACAAAGTTTTGACCCCATAATGACCTTTTAATACCTCAAATGACCTAAAGAACTTTCATGACCTAAAATGATAATAATAGGACCTTCCCATATATCTTACAAGTTCATGACTCTAATTTTTTCCACTCAAAATGTATCGAAATATATGAAAAAAATACACTAATCATTTCAAGCCATTATAAATACACTCTTAAATCAAAATATTTTTATCAACTTATTGTTGATATTGGTCTAATTTGGCCTCATTGTCATTTCACTCTTGAAAATGTTCTTACTTGTTTCAAAAGTGCAACTAGAGACATCAATTTAGAATGGATTATCGAATGCCAACATTAGCCTTCTCTTTCTTGATTCCTCATTACTAGAGAAATAAATGGTTCCATATCCCACTAATTTTATAAAAATAAACCATGGGGGCTTCACTCAATGAACCTCTGATCTATCATGTGTGTTCATGGCATATTAAACAATACCCTTAATTTGACTACATATTGGAAAATATCTGTAAAAATCACATTACTTAACCCCCAATACGAACCCAATACACCTTCCCAATTAAAAAAAAACCCCTACTTCCACTAGATATTGTAGGTATCCATTTTTTCATTAACATATTTTATGCTCCTTTATATTTTTTCATTAACTTTGAGCTCCATTTTTCATACCTGCCAATATAAAAACTTTTACCCCCTATATATCCTCCAATATATTATGACATTTTTCCCTCAATATATATCCCCCAATATGAAGCCACGTAGTATGGTATTTCTCACCCAGTGAATCCCCCATGAAATAAACCCATACATATAGATACTTTCATACCTAATTACAACATCATATTGCACACATTCCCATTGTCATGAAAACTCTAGTTACATGAGTGCTTTGTATCTAAAAAAAAAAAAATCTCAATAAACTCATGTAAAGTAAGCTCTTAGAAATAATAGCACTCTAATAAATAGAGAGTTGATTTAAAAAAAACATCCAATGAAAAGAAACTTGCACTTTAAACTCCACATCTCTAATGCCCATGCTTATCATCCATTCATTCAAAGTGTAATAGACAAAATTTTCAAAAATATCCCAAATAATAACATCAAAGTCACCTTCATGGGGTGGCATGTATGGGGATGAGTGTTATTTTGACCTTGGAGGAATTCTTGTATTCACATATGCTTGGGATCTAGGCACATAAACAAATAACCAGGATGAAGGCTACAATTTCTGCAAGGCTTAAATATCAATATAGGCATTGACATCTAAAGATTATGTGTGATCACTAATTCTAAATTTGTCATTGAGCATCTACATATAAACATTGTTCTAGGTGACACTCTTTTCACATCATTACTAGAATGAATAAACCAAGAAGTCAAAAAATTATTAAAGGTTAAATTTTTCCATATATTCAAAATCAAGCCATTAGGTTGAAAATTAAGGAAATTATGGTCAATGGAAACCTTAGTAACCAACTAATTCACTAACTAGACATGAAAACCAAGGCACATCATGTTCATTAAATTATGCACGCAACATCAATTAAGGAAAGCTCACCATAAAGTGGAGTACTAGTATGAAGGGACTAAGCCCCTTTGGTTACATGAAGCAAAATTCATTTTTAAAACTATTGAACTTGTAGGGGACTAGCTTGGCACCATTGTGGGATAATGGTAGGGATATATGGTGATGCAGGAGCATCTAGCTGACGGGTCATCATGACGAAAGGTTGTTTTGGTCTCTGAGAGGATTGAAGAGGAATCTGTTAAGTGAACATTGTAGTTGTTTTTTTGTTTATGTTTTTTTTAATTTAATAAAGAATAGTATGTTGGAAGGTAGATGATTAATTAGGTAAATTATTGCAAGCAATTAATTTTATTTTCACGACAAATTTTACAAGATTGTAACATAGGACAATAAACAATTTTTGGAACTAAAAATGTATAACCAATAGAATGTAACCAACAACAGTTGGAAGGAAATAGTTCCATACAATCATTTAAAAAGAACATAACACAATTGTAAGAGGTTCGAATTTTTGGAGAGAGAGTGAAAAAGGTAATAAAATATCTCTGAGAAAACAGACATTTTTTTCCAATATCCTGTAACTGTCTATCTATCTATCATTCTGTTCAATTTCCAGAAACAGTGAAAGTCTAATCTCTGTTTTGTTCTACAAGAACGTACACACATATGTGCTTCTAGTTGTATTGATTCAAGTAGGCCTACAAATCTAAACGAGTTTGCAGACATAAGTAAAGAACACATTGCAGAAACAAGGGCATACAGTCCCAGAATCTATCAAACATCTAAAAGAAGAGGAATCCTGGATGAGTTTACATAATTCAAGCATCAAAATAAAGATATGACTCAAGTATTTCTGAACAGCAAGCCAAACAAGTCATATAGGTATGCCTGAAGAGTAAACCCTCTTGTTTCATTTATAGAATAAGCACGAGAAATCTCTCTTCGAACATATATAGTTCCAAAACCTCGTTTAAATATACATACAGTCCTTATAATAACACTATACAAGGTTCGAAGGGTATCATAGCATGCGGGCCTAGAAACCCTATCTATAAAACAAACCCTACAACAACTACCCACCAGAGTAACCGTGCAATCCAACGGCCTACGACTACATACAGTCGATGATCTCAAATCATGGAAACAAAATTACTGTAACCCTAGCCCATGACAATAGAACACAAGTGACAAGGAAAATAGGGAACGACCCTCCCTGGGTCTAGCCAGAGCATCAAGGAGCCGAAGTCCAAAACCCTCCAGGACGAGCAAACCTGCAACGACAAGCAGCAAACGAGTTCTGTGAGCATACCATGACAGATAACGAGGAGACTACAAGGAGATAACGAGACAGAGGTTCAAGTTTACCTTTCAGAGACAAGCCACAATCATTGCAGTCACCTAGGGTCACTCTGCTCACGAAGGAGCAAGTGTGTTAGTTTAACAGCGTGAAGAGAGGGAAAGACTAATAGCATAGAACAGAAAACTTACCTTTGCATTGCTGAAGAAGTTGAAGCCGAGACCCTACAACCGCATCTTATTCAAAACCGAGGACTATAACTAGAGGCTCAACAACAGTCACGTAGAAGGATTCAAGACCAAAAGGAGTCACACAACCCAGCAAATAACCAACACTGACATTGTACACAGAGAAATCTCAGAGTCCAACAAACAAATTGAAGATTTATAACTCGACAGAAATATCAATTGTAGACAAAGAAACAACAATGGAATAACCAGGTTCAAAACAAGGGTTCATTACCAGACGGAGGAGCCAACGCGTTTTCAAGGTCAAGAGCCGAGCTAGTTTACCAAAGCAGCATAAATTTACATAGAGAAAACTGCACATCACAACCACATTACAGAGCTCTCATCCCTCAATAGTTCGCATGCAAAAATGACCGAGAGATAGGGTTTGAGACCCTCATACCAAAGCAGGGTGACAAATCCAAGGAGTGGACACTTGTCCATTATTCGTGAGTGCAAGTACCAATCATAAGTGCGGACCCCAAACCCATTATAAAATCATTACAATCAACCGTCAAATGAACCAACATTATATGTAATCCAGTTGCCATCATTAGTCTCATTCATAATCCTATTATTAACATTGGTTAGTGTGACAAGGGTGGGCTGGACCCATCAAGTGGTATCAGAGCAGGAAGTTGAAAGAGTCAGGATATGGAAGTGGGAAGACGAGGACGTGGGAGAGGTGTTCGTAGAGTAGCAGACAAAGGAATGAGGGAAGAAATAAGGATCCTTACTGCTTGTTTAGAGGCACTGGAGGCAGGAAGGAGAAGGGATCCAGAAATAGGAGATGACAACGAGGAAGAAGCTATAGTTGCAACAGACGGATCGGATGAGGAAGGGCCGGAGATGAGGTTATTAAGGTCGGTTCTATTGGCCAACAGCAAGCCCAAACCAGAGATTCCTAAGATGACAGCTTGTCCATAGAATTTTTGTTGGACTGGGTAAGCGAGTTGGACAAGTATTTTGAAAGTGAAGATATCAGCGAGGAACAAAGAGTCAATTTCGTTGCAACCAAATTAAAGGGACATGCAACCCTGTGGTGGGACAGTGTCCAAGCTGAGAGAAGGAGAATGAACAAGCTACCGATAGAGAAGTGGTCAAGGATGGTGGCCAAGCTGAAAGGCAGATTTCTGCCTAAGGATTACCAGGTTGCACTTTACTGACAAGTGTAGAACTTAAGACAGAAAGGGATGACAGTAAGGGAGTATACAGAAGAGTTCTACCGGGTGAACTTGAGAGTTGGTTATATTGATGACACTCCGAAGAAGACAACAAGATACATAAACGGTTTGAGACTGGAAATACTAGATGAAATCAGTATTCCTTCCCCAAGGAATATAGAAGAAGCCTATCAAAGTGCTGTGAAGGCAAAGGAAAATATTACTAAGAAACAAAATGCTAGGAGAGGACGGGGAACTGGCAGAGGACGAGGACAGTCCTATGGCAGAGGACGAACTTCCAGTAATAGCGAAGAGGGCAATAGCTCCAAGGCTTCAGGAACAGCATAGAAAGGAGACAGCACTAGAGGTGGCAGGCTATATCAGTGAGGAAGAAGGAACGACTGAGGTAGTGGAGCTAATTTCCAGTGCTACAAGTTCCACAAGTGGGGGCATAGATCTTTGAATGCCCTAAATTAGAGCAAGTTGGCCAGAGGGGAACATTTTTTGCACAGCCTGAGGAAGCTGAGGCGCCACCCCAAGAAGTAGAAAATGTAGCGAAAACGGGGGAGGCCTTAGTTCTAAACAAAGTATTGCTGAAGCCAGCCAAGGAAACAGCTAAATAGACCCAATGGAAAGCAATATTCCGGAAAGTTTTCAAATCACACAAAAAGTGCTGCAAATTGATCATTGGTAGTGGGAGTACAGATAATTTGGTTGCCACCGATATGGTGGAGAAGTTGGGATTGAAGCAGCTTAAGCACCCCACCCCTTACAAGGTGTTGTGGCTGTAGAAAGGCCACCAGCTGTTGGTTGATGAATAGCGTGAGGTTGAATTTCACATTAGCGAGTACAAAGACAAAGTTATCTGTGATATTATGCCAATGGATGTGTGTCACATATTTATGGGAAGACCATGGCAGTATGATCAGAAGGTGGTACACGATAGGAAAATGAACTGCTACAAGTTTGTTAAAGATGGAATCAAGCATACGCTTGTACCCATCAAGGAAGAGGAAACAACAGAAGCAAGCGGGATGAAAGCATTGTTAGTAGGTGGAAAACATTTTGTGAAACAGATCGAGGAAAGTGAGGTGAATTATGTTTTTGTGAGGAGCGCAAAGACAATGCTGTTGCACACATAAATGTTTGATTTGCCTGCAGAAATTCAAGAGATGTTGCATGAATTCAAAGACATTGTAGTTGATGATTTGCCGGACAAGTTGCCTCCCAAAAGAAGCATCAGTAATCATATCAACTTCATACTCGGAGCAAGCTTACCAAATAAGGAAACATATCAGATGAGCCCCAAAGATAATGAGGAGATCAGGAAACAGGTGCAGGAGTTGCTAGATAAAGGGATGATAAAAGAAAGTTTGAGCCCTTGTGTAGTACCAACAATTCTCGCTCCCAAGAAAGGAGGAGAATGGCGAATGTGCACGGATTCACGGGCCATCAATAAAATAACAATTAGGTATAGGTTTCCCCTACCAAGGATGGATGATATGATGGATTGCCTAAGTGGGGCAGCATACTTCACGAAGATTGATTTGAAGAGTGGCTATCATTAGATCCGGATCAAGGAAGGAGATGAGAGGAAGACAACCTTCAAGACTAATGAAGGGTTGTACGAGTGGCTGGTCATGTTGTTTGGTTTGAGTAATGCCCCTAGTACTTTTATGAGGTTGATGAATGAAATGTTGAAAGAGTTCATCAACAAGTTTGTGATAGTGTACCTTGATGACATATTAATTTTTAGCAGGACTAAAGAGGAGCACCTTCAGCATGTTCGAAGAGTGCTGGAAAAATTGCAGCAAAATAAACTGCTGATAAATTTGAAAAAATGTACTTTCCTACAAAGGGAACTGATTTATCTAGGCTTTGTAATTGCAGAAAATGAGTTAAAGATGGACCTAGAAAAGATTGCAACAATCATTAACTAACCATCTCCAAAAAGCTTATTCGAGGTACGTAGTTTTCATGGGCTGGCGAGTTTCTATCGCAAATTTATAAGAAACTTTATTGAAATCTGCGTGCCTATGCTGGACACTATAAAAAAGGCCAGTCAGCCTTTTTGTTTGACCAAGGCAGTAGAGGACAACTTTTAACTCCTAAAGAGGAAAATTAAAGAAAGGCCAATTTTAAGATTACCAAATTTTAATAAGCTTTTCTAGGTTCGATGCGATGCAAGTGGTACAACTATTGTGCTATACTCAACCAAGAAGACAAACCTATTGCATTTTTTAGCGAGAAATTGAATGAAAGTAGGCAAAAGTATTCCTCATATGACAAGGAATTTTATGTTGTCATCTAAGCTTTAAAGCATTGGAGACACTACCTATTGGGGAGTGAATTTGTGTTATTTTCTGATATTTTAGTGCTATAATATGTAATACAACAACATAAATTGAATCACAAGCATGCCAAATGGGTGGAGTATTTGCAGAGTTTCACCTTTGTGTTGAAGCACATCAGTGGGCAGGCCAACAAGGTGGTAGATGCACTGAGTAGACGAGCCTTGCTCTTACAGGAAAGTACAATACAGGTGTTGGATTTTGAGCATTTGAAAGATTTGTACCAGACCGACATGGATTTCAAAGAGGCCTATGAAGCCTGTCAAAATCCCGTGCTGAGGAACAAAAGTCCATGGTTGGAATACAACTTGCAGGATGAACTACTATTTAGAGGGGGACAGTTATGTATTCCCGATTGTTCGATGAGAGAAAATATTATACGGGAGAAGCATAGTGGGGGTCTAGCCGGACATTTCAGCATAGACAAAACTTTGGAGCAGCTCGGACACTTCTATTACTGGCCAAGAATGTGAAGGGATGTATAGCGGTATGTGAATAGGTGTAAAGTCTGCCAACTGGTGAAGGGACATAGTCAAAACACCGAACTTTACACACCACTACCTGTTCCAAGTAGACCATGGGACTCAGTCAGCATTGACTTTGTCTTAGGACTACCTAGAACACAACGAGGTTATGACTCGGTGATGGTGGTGGTAGACAGGTTTTCAAAAATGGCACATTTCATCCCTTGTCGAAAAACTAGTGATGCCACTCACATAGCTCACCTGTTTTTCACAGAGATTGTTAGATTACACGACCTACTCAAATCTATTGTTTTTGACAGGGACGTAAAATTAACTGGACACTTTTGGCACACCCTGTGGAAGAAGTTGGACACACAATTGAACTTCAACTCTTCATATCATCCGCAAACTGATGGGAAAACGGAAGTGGTGAACAGGAGTTTGGGAAACTTATTACGGAGCTTGACTGGGGAAAATTCACGGTTATGGGATCGTGCGCTCGCTCAGGCAAAATTCGCTTATAACGATTCACTGAACCGCAACACTAGACACAACCCATTTCAGATCCTATACGACATGCATCCTCGCGGAATACATGAGTTATGGGATCTGGGAAAGTTGGAGAAAAGAAGTGCTCATGGGGAAGATTTTGCTGAAGCGATGAGTGAACTACACGAACAGGTGAAATCAAAGTTGCAGGATAGCATTCAGAAATACAAACAACAAGCAAATCTAAAGCGGCGAGAAGTCCAATTCAATGTAGGTAATGAAGTCCTAACACACTTATGCAAAGAACGGTTTCCTAAGGGCGCATATAACAAGCTAAAATTCAAGAAGATTGGTCCCTGCAAGATTTTGCATAAATTCTCAGCCAACACTTATGAGATACAACTGCCACTAGATATAGACATATCACCTATTTTCAACGTGGCAGACCTGTACAAATTTTGAATAATTTAACACATATTCAACAGAGATTATCCTGATCATGTACTATTGCGGAAAACATACACAATACATAAGCTCCTCTACGTTGATCATCAATATAGCAGCATCAATAATAATAAAACATCAAAGAGCATTCACACATTAACACAGTATGTATCCTGGGGAAAGCATCTCGCTAAAAACCCCAACTATCTGTATATTAATGATTGAGTCATGTAACATTACACAGCATAATACTTCTCACAAGTATCTCCACCTCTTTTACACACAATACAGCTCAGATCTGAATCAATCACTGGCTCAAATCTCCTTCGCTGCTTTCCTGCCTCCGCTGCTCAATACCTGCTCAAGAACTGATGATTATTCCAAGGCAACCACGTATTTACTTGGAAAAATCACATGAGCACAAGCTACAATGTGGGAAAATACGTGGGCAAACTCATTGGCATACTCAATCCCTTGACTGTGCAAGATCTGGTGCACAACTATAGTCACAACTGATAGAAATCTGATTCTCTAACACCTGTCCCTGCTGAACTGAACATGCACTGACATGCAACTGAGTTAACTGATGTATTCATTAGTTGTATTATGAGTTAATAACTTGTGAATTAATTAATAACTAATTCACCCAACTCATCTCTTGTCTATTCGCCAGTTAGACTAAATACAACCAGTTTAACAAAGCTAAACTGAACACAACTCCATCAACTGCACCTCCAGTCCACTAAACTCAACTCACTTGAGTTCTAACTGAAGTCCTGCATGCAAATATTAGTCATCCCGTAGGTAACCACGTATTTCCTTTTGGGATCTGCATGTACCACATCCGTAGCTCATCCTGAAGTGCTCCAAGAGAATAAGACAAAGTTTATAGTCTAAATATTATTATGAGCTAATAATATTTGACTGTTCTATATTTAGACTGAGCAGTCACTCCGCTGTGATCTAAAAATAGAAGTCCATCTATTTTTTCAACTTGATCAATCATCCATAAACAACAACCTGCAATCCATAGACATGATCCATATGTCTAAAAATAGACATAGTCTAAAAATAGACTTGCGCCAAAAATAGCCTGCGGGCCCACTTAGTGAAGTCGACTCTTTTCACTAAGCTCCATCATCTTGTTGCAATCTCAACACTCCCTCTCGACAAGATATGGATTATCAGCAACCCCTATCCTGCCTCGGTGGTATTCGAATTTGATCCTGGTGAGAGCCTTCGTCAGAATATCAACATCCTGATCCTCCGTTGGAATGTATGAAAGTACATGATCCTCCGCTGCACACAATCTCTGATATGATGGTACCTGATGTCAATGTGTTTAGATCTATCATGAAATATAGGATTAGCCAAGAGTTTAATGCAACTCTGGTTATCACAGTAAATCATAGTAGGATCCAAATGAGAACCAAACAAACCAACCAGAATCTTCCTCATCCATATAGCCTTGCATGCAGCCAAACTTGCTGTCATATACTTGGCCTCTGCTAAACTGAGTGCCACGGATCTCTACTTCTTGCTGTACCAAGAAACTATTGTCGATCCAATACTGAAGACCCCTTCTGATGTGCTCTTTCTGTCCGTTGGGCTCCCTGCCCAATCTGCATCCGTGAAGCCACATAGCTTCACCTCATCCTCCTGTCTGTACCACAATCCATATCTTGGTGTGCCTCTCAAATAACGCAATACATGCTTGCCCGCCTTGCAGAAGAGCTTGGTAGGCTTAACCATAGCTTGTGAAAGTTGGTTAACTGTATAGCATATATCAGGTTGTGTATTGACCAAATACATCAACAACCCCACCAACTGTCGATAAACAATGGCATCCACTTCTTCTCCCGAAGTGGCATCCTCCTTCCTCCAACCTCCAGGAAGAGGAGTATCAACAGGCTTGCAGCCATGCATGTTGAGCTCTTCCAATATCTCCCAAGCATACTTACCCCAAGAAACAAATAGTCCACCATTGCACTGCCATATTTCCAATCCTAGGAAATAGTGAAGGAGGCCCAAGTCCTTCATCTCAAACTCCTTAGCAAGATCATCCTTGCATGAAAGTATCAATAGCTCATCACCTGTTAGAATCAAATCATCTACATATAGTACAATGATAAGAAACTTACCCTCCACCACAATCTGGTATAGGTTAGGATCTGCCTCGCTCTTGGAGAATCCAAGTCTAGTGAAATAGTTGTCTATCCGTGTGTACCAAGCACGTGGTGCTTGCTTCAACCCATACAACACTCTCTTGAGCCTGCACACATGCGACTCACTGCTGAAGACGTCAAAGCCTTCTGGCTCCTCAATGTACACCTCCTCCTTAATGACTCCGTTGAGGAACATAGTCTTCACATCCATCTGATGAATGTGCCATCCGATCTGTGCTGAAAGAGCAAGAATCGTCCGTATGGAAGAATACCTTGCGAAAGGTGCAAAGGTCTCCTCATAATCGATCCCATCTATCTTTGAAAAGCTTCGGGCAACAAATCTTACCTTGTACTTCTCCACACTCCCGTCAGTTGCCTGATTAACTTTGTAGATCCATCTTGAACCCACCACTAATTTCCCTTCTAGTCTAGGAACAATCTCCCATGCACTGTTTCTGACAATAGAATCATACTCTTCCACCATGGCATCTACCCATGCAGGATCCTCCACAGCTTCCTCGAAAGAGGATGGCTCAGTCACAACACATTTTCTCATAAGAGCCATGTATCCAGTGTAACAATCAGGTGACTATCTCTGTCTACGTTGGGCTGTAGGTGGTCCTCAACTTTCTCTACATCTTGAGCCAGTTGCTCAGCTTCTGTCAAGCTCTTTCGCCCTCTGATGGTTGGTGTTTCTTGAGTGGTCTCTTCCACTCCATGAACCTCGTCCCGTGGCTGATCCATGTCCTAAAGCTCATCCTTAGGAACTAATAGCTCCTCATTTGCATGCAAGTGTAACTCCCTCTCAAGCGAACACTTCATGGCCTTCTCCTCTTGAAATTTTATATCCCGTCGCACAACAGTTTTACCATTGTTTGGAAAATACACACGATAGTTGTGGGGTGTATCAGTGTACCCCACAAATATCCCAACCTCTGTGGTCAGCTCCAACTTCTTCTTGGCATCCTTCATCACATGCATGTAAACATTAGCACCAAAAATCCTCAAATGAGAAAGATCAGGCTTCTTACCAGAATAAGCCTCCTCGTGTGTACCCATGCCAAGTATCTTATGAGGACAACGGTTCTACACATAAACTGTTGTATTGCATGCTTCTGCCCACAAGTGAAGGGGTAGGCCCTGATCATGCAACGTCACCCGTGTAGCACCCACGATCATTATGTTCTTCCGCTCAGCTACCCAATTCTGCTGTGGGTTATGGGGAGCTATGAGCTCTCTACGAATCCCTTCTGCCTTGCAGAAATCCTTGAACTCGTCCGAGATGTATTCACCACCATTATTGCTCCTAAGAGCCTTCACCTTCTTCCCCGACTCCTTCTCAACCAATGCTTTGAATTCACAGAACTTTGATTTTCTCCCTCTTCTTCTACATGAAGAGGATCCAGCACTTACGAGAGAAATCATCAACAAAAATCACATAATACCTGTGTTTTGCTATCGAAGCAACTGAGAAAGGTCCACACACGTCTGTGTGAATTCTCTCAAGGATCGTCGTGGCACGACTATCCTTCTCGTGAAAGGTGGCTTTCACAAACTTCCCCAAAGTACACCCCTTGCATTGATCTGACTGTGCAAGTGTGCCTTTAGGAAGCCTTGTAGTGATCTGCTGCAGTATCTTCAAGGCTCCATGGTGAAGGTGACCCAATCACCTGTGCCACAACTCGCCCTCATCACAGCTCACCAATCCTTCTTCCTTGCCTGCCATTATTGCGCATCCATTTACATGCAACTGATAAAGGCTCCTTACTCGAACCCCTATCTTCCGGGTCTCACCAGTTGTCTTGATGCGCAGGAAAGCTTTTCCCTTGCTGAAAACAACATCATACCCCTTGTCTTCTAAGATCTCCACAGAGATAAGATTCTTCTTCAATCCTGGAACATGCATGACTTCCTTCAATACGAAGGGTTTACCAGACTCCCTCTCAAAGGAAATGGTACCGATACCGGTCACATTGTATCTACCATCATCGCCCATCAAGATGTGCACTCCAAGATCTTTGTCCTCCAGATCAAAAAACAAATCTCTATCTCCCGTCAAGTGAAAAGATGCACCACTGTCCGAGAACCACACCGATCCCATCACACTTGAAACCAAGCATGCGATCAATGAAAAATCAAGCTCAAAATGTGAGGCTAGAGCCTCTCCTACTGCAGATCCAACAACTTGCTTGTTCTTCTTCTTCTACGGACAATTAGTGGCATAGTGTTCATGCTGGTGACAGTGAAAACACTTCACCTTGGACATGTCCTGCTTCTTTCCTTTCGCGCCAGACTGAGAAGATTTCTTGCTCTTCCTTTTCTTTGCTTTAGCAGCCAAAGCGCAATTTTCTTCATCATCTCCCTTTGATGAAAATCCGTGCTTGGTACTCCACCTGATCTCCTCCTACACAAGTTCTGACCACAGTCTTTCCCATCCTGGCAATTTCTCCCGACCATTGAAACAGTCCTGATAGGAATGCAAACTCTTCGGAAGACCAAGGAGATCCAAGCTCACCAAGTCCTTATCATTGACAGTAACCTCCACACTTCCCAGCTCATCTCGACACTGAGTGAACTTCGTGAGATACTTGGGCATACTGTCACCCTTCTCGCATTTGATGTTTCTGAGTTTATCTTTGAGCACCAGCTTCCTCTGATCGCTCTTTCTTTGGAATAATTCTGTTAAAGATTTCCACATCAAATATGGAGTAGCCTTTCCATGGAGGCTTGACACAATGTGATCCTTCACGCCCTCCAACAGAATCCTTCGACATTTTGCAGTCTTCTTTTGCCAAGCATCAGCTTGAGTAGCATCAGTAGGCTTTGGGACATTCGTCTCTATGAACTCCTTCAGCTTGTTATCATCCAATACTGCCTCCATCTTGTCCTTCCATGCAATATAGTTCATACTTCCCTCAAGGGCATACTCCAATCGTAATCCTATGAAAGACATCTTAGTTTTGACACCAAGAAAACACTGTTGCAAATTCGAATTCCACTGGCTCCAACTCAGCCGCTTCCGATCTAGAATTCGTGAGAACAAGGTATTTCTTGTATAGAGATTAACTGTATGGGCATTCACCAGATATCTCACCTTCCAAAGGAAGGACAAATCCAGAGGCTACCTGGCCTGATTATAGACTCTGCCTGAAGAAATAGAATGTAAACACTTCCTGAATAGTAGATTTGATGATCAACAACTCCGATACCATGTAGAAATTTTGAATAATAAACACATATTCAATGGATATTATCCTAATCATGTACTATTGTGGAATACATACACAATACATAAGCTCCTCTTTGTTGATCATCAATATAGTAGCATTAATAACAATAAAACATCAAGAGCATGCACACATTAACACAGTATGTAACCCGAGGAAAGCTTATAGCTGAAAACCCCACACTATCTGTATATTAATGATTGAGAACATGTAACATGACAATATTCAATACTTCTCACAAGTATTCAGCACTATCTCCACCTTTTACACACAATACAGCTCAGATTTGATCTCCAAATCTATTCCACGGCTTGCCTACCTCCATTGCTCAATACCTGCTCAAGAATGGATGAGAATGGTTGAACCAAACTCATATTTACCTCAAAAGAATTACTCACACTGGGAATCATGTGAGCAGAGGCTATAATCATTTGGTATTATCCAATTCTCATTGGCATAACTCAATCCCATTGATTGTGAAAATCCTCATGCACAACTATAGTCACAACTGATAGCAATCTGATCCTCTAACACCTGCCCCTGCTGAACTGAACATGTACTGACATGCAACTGAGTTACCTGATGTATTCTTTAGTTGCATTATGAGTTAATAATTAGTTTAACAACTCATCATTAGTCTATTTGCAGTTAGACTAATTACAACTATTTTAACCAAGTCAAACTGAACACAACTCCATCAACTCCACAATCAACTCCACCAAACTCAACTAATTGAGTTCTAACTAAAGTCATTCATGCAGCAACTCAACAAAACCACAAAGAAAATATATTTCCTTCTGACAGCTGCATGTGCCACATCTGTAGCTCAAATTGAAGTGCTCCAAGAGAATAAGATAAAGTTTATAGTCTAAATATTATTATAAGCTAATAATATTTGACTGCTCTATAATTAGACTTGACAGTGTCAGCACTATTGTCTAAAAATAGAAGTCTATCTATTTTTTCCAACTTGACCAATCATCCATAAACAGCATCCTGTAACTCATAGACATGATCCATATGTCTAAAAATAGACATAGTCTAAAAATAGACTTTGCACCATAGTTTGCCTGCGGGCCCACTTAGTGAAGGCGTCTCTTTTCACTAAGCTCCATCATCTTGTTGCAATCTCAACAGTCTCCTAAAAGACCCTTCCTTATTGGGTACTTTTGCCCTCCCACCTCCAAGTAATCTGGCAGAAGTGGCCACAGTGGAAACCTGTCATATGATATCTTCTACATCGTCAAAGGTTAAGAAGAACTCCGACCATTTTGATAGTATGGATCATCGCCAGATGTTGCCCCCAAGCCCTATAGAATATTTGTAGCAATCAACTTTATGGGCATAGGCGGCGAACCAACATCAACACTAAACAAGTGTTTGGATAGATAGTTCTCTAGAATATGGTACCTCTTCCAATCCCTAGTCTCGTATACATTCTACCTACAAAGGAATCATTCAATCGATGATGATAGGAGAGGCACCATGGGAAGATTACCACCATCATTCCCACCTTCAAGATAACAATGAAGGTTATTCTAGCGACCTTAATCATCCTTCAATTTTTGATTTTCTATCAAATAATGTAAATATGGTGGATTCTGAGTGAAATCTGTCCAATATTAAAAAAACTATCACCATTAATGTTGTAGAGAATATTCATGTTGGCAAATCTTGTTCTCCTTCAAAACTAGAAATATATTGCGATCTCTTTCGCGAATTCAGAGATGTCTTTGCATGGTCATATGAAGAAATACCAGGCATTGACTTGAGCATCATTGAACATGAAATCAAGATGTATGAAGATGTCAAACCAATACGACAATGGCTTCAACCGGTTCACTCGAAGAAAGCCGCTGCCATTAAGGCAAAAGTTGAAAAAAATTTACATGCTAGTTTCATTTACCATGTTCCTCTCATTGATTAGGTATCAAATATATTTCCTGTGATGGAAACACAAGGAACAAATAGAGTGTGCGTCGATTATAGGGATGTAAATCAAGCTTGTCCGAAAGACAACTACACTACACCCTTCATCGACCAAATGATTGATGAATGTGCGGGATGCGAAATATTTTCATTCATGGATGGATTTTCTGAATACAATCAAATCAATATCTACCCACAAGACCAGTCAAAGACTACATTTATATGTGCATGGGGCACATTCACATATAGTAGACTACCTTTTGGTTTAAAGAACCCAGGGGAAGCCTTTTAGAGGGAAATGAACTACACCTTCCATGACATCAATCACATCGTTCAACGATATCTTGACGATCTACCAGCTCATTCATGAGAGCAGACTGATCATCCACAGCATTTGAGAGCTATATTTCTATGTTGTCAACACTACAAGATATGACTCAATCCACACAAGTGCATGTTTTGTGTTGGTTCTAGTCGATTACTTGTTTTCATGGTTTCTAAAGATGGAATTCGACTCAACCCATGTAAGGTTCAAGTAATCATCGACATGCCTCCACCTTCAAATTTGCTTCAAATTCAGAAACTCCAAGGGAAAGCAAACTTTCTAAGGAGGTTCATTCCAAATTACGCCGAAGTTGCTAAAGGTTATACACGTCTTTTGAAAAAAGAAGTACCCTTCAACTGGGATCAAGTTGTGAAAGCTTCCTTTCATGATTTAAAAGGTTCCCTAATAAAAGCATAATTAATTTATGCCTAACTATCAAAAATACTTTAACCTCTATCTCGTTGCTACAAATACAACTGTCGCCATGGTTTTAGTACAAGAAGACAATGGAATAGAACATCCTGTGTATTATTTAAGCCGTAACTTAAAATATAGAAATCAAGTACTCCTATGTTGAAAAGCTGGCCTTAGTAGCTGTTTAAGTTGTACAAAGATTTTGACACTGCATACTCTTTCGCAAAACTACCATTTTTTCAAATTGCAATGCTATGACCTACATTCTGTCACGTCAATTACTAGGGAGCAAATATTCCAAATGGATCACCATTTTGCAAGAGTTTGATCTGGAATTCACCAAATCCAAATAAAAGAAATCTCTAGTCTTCGCAGAGTTACTTTGTGACCTCCCATTGTCATCCAACGATTTAACATCTAAAGCATCAATTGTGGATGAAACTCTGTTTCTGATATCGTCAAGTGATCTATGGCATGGAGGTATATTAGTCTATCTCCAAACCCAAACATTTAGGCCTAACACCTCTCACTCTGAACAACTGTGTATTTGATACCAAGCCAAAGACTACATGATCGTTGGTGATACACTTTACCATCGTGGTGTCGATACAGTTCTGCGAAGGTCCCTCATGCATGAGGAGGCCGAAAAATTCCTAAATCACTGTCATTCAAGCACATGTGCGGGGCATTTATCTAGTTACACTACTGCACAAAAGATCTTAAAATCTAGTTACTTTTGGCCTGCTGTCATGCGGAAAGAGTTATTTTTGCTGACAAAACTAACCTCCCTAGGAGTCTAAGACTCTCTAGTGACAGACAAGACAATTAAGAGCAATCCTTCTCTAAACATACATTATCAAGCAAAAGCTAGCAAAGGGGGCATATGAGCTAGGGACGAATTTTCCAGCACCTAGTTTATCGTTGGCTTGATCATATAAAAGTACTAGGTCTCCTTCCGAAAAATTTCGAGGGGTCACATTTCTATCATGCTGAGCTTTCATTCGTTTCGCATGAGTCTCGATTGCCAATGCGGCATCGCGACGAGTCTCATCTAATTTAGCTAAGTATAATAAACGCTTTTCCTCTTCGGATGTAGCTGGGAGTAATTCAATAGCCATCTGAAGTGATGGGATTTCGCATTCAATAGGTAACACAGCTTCCAAGCCATAAACTAGCTGAAAAGGAGTGAACCCTGTTGATGTTTTTACTGAGGTTCGGTACGCCCATAGTGCTGAAAATAACATGTTATGCCAATTCGACCGATGAATACCGATAATTCGTCGGATCATGACAACTAGAACTTTATTGATTGACTCAACCAGACCGTTGGCTTGTGGATAATAAGGAGTTGAGCTATCGTGGCGCAAACCAAGCTGGTCTGTAATTTCGGTCATCATGACGTTTCGAAAATGGCGTCCATGGTCAGTAATGCTTGCTTGTGGGACACCAAACCTAGCGATAATATGATTGAAAATGAAAATCGTTGCTGTTCTACCATCTGCCTCAAACGTAGGCATCACCTCGGCCCATTTAGTAAAATAATCAACCG